>QFFA01004094.1:0-15841 GCA_003316565.1 Russula foetens | reverse complement strand
ACCAGCGCCACGCCCCGCACCCACTCGTCCCGAAGCGCCGGTAACTGTGGCAAAAGAGAACACCGATTCGGCACCGTCCTCGGAACATGAACGCGAGGCGTCTGAGAATGGCTCGGAGGCTGACGTTGAGAGTAACGATGGGGCCGGCGTCGGTGAAAGTTGGATCAGCCTCCGGCCAGATTCGACCACGGCGTCCTCGGAGGCAACCACAGCCTGAACAACCGTTTATTCCCCGTGTTCATAACCTCCCCATCAAAATCGGTGCTATGAATGAATAATTGGGCCTCTGCTCCTTTCAATGTATAACTACTGTACTCATTGACCCCCTTTCTCCCCTTCACTGTATCAACTCCCTACTCCCTCAACGGTATTTTTACCGCCGTTCTACCATTAGTATCGATAGCTTCTACTGCGATGTGCTAGGCTACTGGCTGATTATCTTTGCGAGTCTTCGTTATTTATTGTGACTTTCCTCGGCATACATCGTCATCGTTTAAATTGTCCTGTAAAGAAATACTGTCCTCCCCGGCAGAGCGTTTCTTGATCTCGGCAACACCAATGTGCGTGTAGGACGTGTCGTCGTGTCGTGAGGCCCTGTTGATGTAAACGCAGAACCAAATATATCATTGAAAAATCATTGAATGGGAGATATGGGGTCAAGTCGTCAGGTGACCTCCGGCGCTAATGAAGTTCAGTTGATCGACTCAGTCGGAGACCCAAGAAGCCATCATTCATTCCGCAGGTTGACACTGCACGTTATGTGATCCAACCTGGGCGCTGTACACACTGTGCGGATTTACTATTTGTTCCAACTCAGTTTCTGACAGGCAGTGACGGCTGGCCAATCAGATCTCAACATTTAGCATGGGTCCGTACGGTGTATTGTTGTAATCCACGCCGTGCGCGCCGTGCATGTGTCTGGCAGCCGAGCAGTAGCCGTTCTTCGACGCTTTCATGACTTGATGTGACAGCACGTAGTGGAGGGTTGTTGAACTCCCCAGTCCGTAAATCCCACCAGTACTCTCTCATTGCATCCAAAGGTCTGACCGGAATGACCCAGGCTGATGGGACCGTATACGACGTCGAGGACAAAATTGGCATCGACGACCCAATGCACCTCTCTGAGCGCCAGGAGGCACGACAAGGGAACCGAGACCGTTGGCGTTTCACGGTCTTTGTCTTCGCAGTTTTTCTGTGGTGGTCGTGGCCGCGGTCATGGACTTTGTCACGCACAAGGCCAACGTTGACATCGGAAACGGTCCTTATTGACCCAGGCCATGGTGTCCCCGACGTCGGATTTCCTGAGAGTGAGCTGCGAAATTGGGCACAATACTCGCCTTATATTCCAGCTGCACCGTATATTCCCCCACCTCCTGGGTGCGTCGTAAATCAGGTGAGTTTTCCATACACTTTTGTTTATTTTCAAACCCTTCACTGGCAATTGACAGAATCATGACTTAGGTAAACTTGGTATGTGATATGCTTTCCTTCGTCCGAGGAGAAATCTGGTCACCAATAAAGATCAGTTGAAACGGCACGGCGCACGATGGCCAACTGGGGGCTCTGGAAAAGGTATGAAAGCTGCTGTGGAAAAGTTGAAGCGTGCCAAGCACTACCATGAAGACTACCTCAAGTTTCTCAAGAATTTCCACTTGGACCTAGGAGAGGAGGACCTGCTCCCGTTAGGCGCCGAACAGTGCGATCGATGGACGATGTCAGTTTTTCAGCATAGTTCTGACGTGATGTTGCGTTCAGGTCGTTCGAGGCTGGTGTCGTTGCCTATGAGAGATACGCGGCTCTTGTAACACCGGACAACCCACCGTTTGTCAGAGCGGTCGACCCTCCCCGAGTTGTGGACACTGCTGCAAACTGGACTGCAGGTCTGTGGTGTCAACCATTGTCCCGCTCGGCATCTTCACCCAAGAATCCTCTAGGCTTCCGTACGGCCAGTCACAATACAATGGAGGCTAAAGTGGACCTTGTCATCCCAGAGACGGTCAGTATATTCTGCTTTCCGCTTTAACGTTCGTTCTCTCATCCTCTTCAAGGGTAATGTCACCCTGGGTAATGACATGTGTCCTAACGCGAGTGACGGGAAAAAGGAAAGTAAGAAATGGCTCAAGATATTTACCCGGCCCATCAAGGAACGGCTGAATGCAGCGGCGCCTGGTGCCCACCTGAAAAGCAAAGATGTGCATCGCTTGATGTCGCTCTGCATCTTCCTCTCTGAAGCCAATATGGCCCCGAGTCCAATTTGCGGCCTGTTTGATGCGGAAGAGTTCAAAGACTACGAATATCACGCGGATCTCCGCAAGTTCTATAGCAAGGGGTACTATGCTTAGTCTTTTTTCTTACCTTAGACTTTCATCTCAAGCGACGTTTCTAGTCACGGAGGGTACCTCGGCCGCGTTCAAGGGGTAGGATATGTGAACGAGCTCATCGCCAGACTGACTGGACAGCCCGTTCGAGACAACACCCAGACCAACCGCACAATGGATTCCTCGCCGGAGACGTTCCCTCTAAACCGCACCTTTTATGCCGACTTTTCTCACGCCACTGAAATGATCGCCATTTATTCGGCATTGGGCCTCTTCCAGCAACACCTCCTTCCGGGCCAGAGACTAGACCCAAAGGATCCGAGTCCGCTCAGAACTTGGGTCGTTTCGAGGATGGTTCCCTTCAGCGCAAGGATGGTTATCGAGAGGCTCGAATGCTCGGGAGTCCCGGGCCTTCCATTGCCGAAGGGAATCTTCGTCAGGATTCTCGTAAACGACGCTATACAGCCTTTGGAATTCTGCGGTGGTGTTGGAGGGCTGTGCGAGTTGCATGCGTTTGTGGAGAGTCAGTGGTATGCGAGGCATGACGGAGATGGTGACTTTGAGAAATGTCACGATTCAACTTTGTTGTAGTGTTAGAATATTGGTCTGCGAATGCCGTACAGTACTATTCCGCGGAGCTGAAGACGCCAACTGTCCCGTTCCTCACTTGCGTCGATGGCCCCTATAGCGTCTATCCATCCCCCATGTCTATCGGAAAGACGTCCAAGAATCTTCAAGTTTCCTCGGCGACGACCCCTAGTACTGACAAATCTCCATTTTCCGTTTTTGACATGCACTACTCGTAAACTAGTCCAATTACAATGCAGGAATTTGTGCTTATAGTAGGCTTTACTCATATGGTCGCTGCGTCAATACAGCGGGTCCGTTTGCGCTATCAACATGTTGATTGCAGCTGGGCATAGGGGTTATCGCGTCGGCGTACTCGACGACTGCTCAATGAGGAGCCGGGCCAGATCCACATGACCCCCGAAGGACGCCCAATACAGCGGAGTTGCCCCGTCCTTGCTCTGTACTGTCGCGTCGGCACCGCGCTCAATGAGGAGCCGTGCCAGATCCACATGACCCCGTAAGGACGCCCAATGCAGTGGAGTCGTCCCGTCCTTGCGCTGGGCTGTCGTGTCGGCGCCGTGCTCGATGAGGAGCTCGGCCAGAGCCACATGACCCCGTTCGGACGCACGATGCAGCGGAGTCGACCCCTCCTTGCTCTGGGCGGCCGTGTCGGCGCCGTGCTCGATGAGGAGCCGGGCCACATCCACATGACCCTGTTCGGACGCACGATGCAGCGGAGTCGACCCGCCCTTGCTCTGGGCTGTCGTGTCGGCGCCATGCTCGATGAGGAGGCCGGCCATATCCGTGTGACCCTGTTCGGACGCACAATGCAGTGGAGTCGTCTTGTCGTTGCTCTGGGCTGTCGTGTCAGCGCCGTGCTCGATGAGGAGCCGGGCCACATCCACATGGCCCTCGAAGGACGCCCGATGCAGCGGAGTCGTCCCGTCGTTGCTCTGGGCTGCCGTGTCGGCGCCGTGCTCGATGAGGAGCCGGGCCACATCCACATGACCCTGTTCGGACACACGATGCAGCGGAGTCGACCCGCCCTTGCTCTGGGCTGTCGTGTCGGCGCCGTGCTCGATGAGGAGCCCGGCAATATCCGTGTGACCCTGTTCGGACGCACAATGCAGTGGAGTCGTCTTGTCGTTGCTCTGGGTTGTCGTGTCAGCGCCGTGCTCGATGAGGAGCTGAGCCACATCCACATGGCCCTCGAAGGACGCCCGATGCAGCGGAGTCGTCCCGTCGTTGCTCTGGGCTGTCGCGTCAGCGCCATGTTCAATGAGGAGCCGGGCCACATCCACATGACCCTTGAAGGATGCCCAATGGAGCGGGGTCGCCCCGTCGTTGCTCTGAGCTGTCGGGTCGGCGCCGTACTCGATGAGGAGCCGGGCCACATCCACATGGCCCCGTTCAGAAGCCCGATGTAGCGGAGTCGTCCCGTCCTTGCTCTGGGCTGTCGGGTCGGCGCCGTGCTCAATGAGGAGCCGGGCCACATTCACCTGGCCCCGTAAGGACGCACGATGCAGCGGAGTCATCCCGTCCTTGCTCTGGGCCGTCGCGTCGGCGCCGTGCTCGATGAGGAGCCGGGCCACATCCACATGACCTTGTTCGGACGCTTGATGCAGCAGAGTCGTCCCGTCCTTGCTCTGGGCCGTCGCGTCGGCGCCGTGCTCGATGAGGAGCCGGGCCACATCCACATGACCCCGTAAGGACGCCCAATGCAGTGGAGTCGTCCCGTCCTTGCTCTGGGCTGTCGTGTCGGCACCGTGCTCGATGAGGAGCCGGGCCACATTCACCTGGCCCCGTAAGGACGCACGATGCAGCGGAGTTATCCCGTCCTTGCTCTGGGCTGTCGCGTCGCCGCCGTGCTCGATGAGGAGCCGGGCCATACCCACACGACCCCAATCAAGCGCCCAATGCAGCGGAGTCGACCCGTCGTTTCTCTGGGCTGTCCCGTTGGCGCCATGCTCGATGAGGAGCCGGGCCACATCCACACGATCCCGTAAGGACGCCCAATGGAGCGGAGTCGTCCCGTCTTTGCTCTGGGCTGTCGCATCGGCGCCATGCTTGATGAGGAGCCGGGCCAAATCCACATAGCCCCATTCGGACGCCCGATGTAGCGGAGTCATCCCGTCGTTGCTTTGGGCTGTCGCGTCGGCGCCGTGCTTGATGAGGAGCCGGGCCACATCCACATGACCCACTCGTGACGTCAGATGCAAAGGTGTTTCCTTGCCATCGAAGCTCCGGGAATTTACATCTTGTGGGTGCTCGATGGCTAAGACTTTCACAATGTCGTGTAGACCGCAAAAACTGGCGTAGTGCAACGGGGTTCCATGAGGTGTCAACGGTGATTCTTCTGACTTGCCTCGTCTCCAGGAGGGAACAGTCGGGTCACATATCCAGAGCCAAATGGCCATGTGCGGTTTCCTCCAGTCAAACAGCTGTTTCATCCCTCCAAATGCATGTTGCGATACACCCTCAAAACGGGCATGGTCAAACCAATGCTCTGCAGCGTATCCAGCAAGAGGAAATTTTGGCAGGGTGCTTCTGGTGACACATTTGTCCAGGTGCAATAGAATGCCAAGACATGCTTGAGCAACAAGTGTGTGTGCGGGTGTCAACGAAACATGGTACCGGTTGGAGATCGTGTCGTGTTTTTCGGAAAAGCGGGCAGACGTCAAGAACTCTTTGACCGAGAAATGTGAAAATTGTATTACTCGGGAATCTTGGGTATTGATAAGGGAAAGCAATGTGGAGCATGTTGACAGCACCGCTTCTACTGGATCTTCGAGGCGCCAATCCTCGTGAAATGTCGGGATCTGTCCTGCCTCGAAATCAAATGCGAGGAGTTCTGCCAGCTCTTCGACCCGGAGCGGACGGGAAACAACGGCGACGCATAGCAGCAGTCGTCGAGCAAACTCCCAGTTTGTGTCTTTGATCTCTCGCAACGCGCGCTCGTATGTCGCATCGAGTGTCGATGGTAATTCGTCTAAGGCGCGCTGGATACGCCCTGGGAGGCACCCAGCAAGGTACTCTAGCTGGCAATGCACCCACCGGAACCTACGGGGTGTGTATTAGTGTCGTGAAGAGATCCAGTATAAAAATGCCTTACATCCCGTCTGCCCTTTCTGTCAGAATATCAATCACAAGTTGCCTGTGCACCAGTGTCCATCTTCGCATCCTTCCGTCCGTGTTTACAATCGACTTGATGTAGTTCTCAATGTCTTCCTTCTGTCCGCTCTCGTCGTGTAAAGAAACAGAACGGAAAGTTAAGGGCTCAAGAATAGGCTTGATATCGGTCTCGGGTCGGCTGGTGACACAGATGCGGAGGTTTGGGAGTTTTAAGTCAACGAGGCCCTCCAGGAGCACTAAGACTTCGTTGCGGTGGGACGGCAGAGATGTGTTCGGACATTCGTCCAAGGCATCTACAACCAGATAAACGGGAGCTTGTCCTGGAAGATTCAATAAGTCCTTTAGACACCGAATGAGTTCGTCGTTGCTGGGGCTTCGAGCACCATCGAGGTACGCCGAATAAAATGTGGAAAGGATATCATAATAGGAATAGGATTGGTTGCAAAGCTGAAAGAGAACAGATGAGAGTAGTCCACGAAGGTCTTTCTTTTCTTTCTCCCTAAAGTCGTAATAGAACATGGCGAGCGACGCCAGCCCGGACTTTTGCATGTCCTCGATCGCCTCGATGATTGTGGAACTGGTCACCAGCATAAGCCAGCTGGACGAACTATCGAAAGGACAACGTACCAAAGTACACTCTTGCCAGCCCCAGCTATGAAAGGAATAACCTATCAGTTTTTGCGAAATATCAAGCGATGGGCGGTAAACCAACGTTTCCCGTGTATCCAGAGTAGCGAACTCGGTCCAGATGCTTTCCATTCGGAGAGCGTGGAGCTGTTAACGAACCATGCCCCAGTCTTGCTGTGCCGCGATTCGCGACAGATGCTATAATTTTTCCATGGATCTGGGGGAGCCAGCCAACTTCGAATCTTACTCAGTAACTCGTCACCTGCCAGTTACTCTCAGCACTTTCAAGAAGTGATGGCAATGATGGTGATAACTGACGCCTCGACTTGTTCATGTCGCTCGCGATATGATGAAGGATTTCTAGCACTCAGTTAGACCCAGGGCTAGTCATCGTCGCAAATAAAACGCACTGAGATCTTCCCGGACACTGTCAATGGATGCTTTCCCGTCTATAGAGGAGGGCATTCAATACGACGGATCACAATCGGAGTTCATTGCTCACCATCCAAGAACGCCTTCATATTCTGCACAAGTCCATGGACAATAGCGAGCGTATGTGCTGCAGTAGTCCGGGCCTCGTCTTGCGTCAGTCGGTCGAGCCTCTCCAGGACTGCCTCGATGTCTTTCTCCTTGAAAATTTTCCTTATAAATTTGACTGCGTGATGATGAGCAAAAGTAAAATGTTGGCGAGAACGGACTTACTTGATCGTCGCTGCTTGAGTTCTTCTGTCACTAGAGCGAGCGTGGAGACAAGCTCCACCAGAATCTTCACCACGATCACGTCCATTGTGGGAGTAGGAGGGATTCCTGTATAGATATTGAGCCGGTTTAGGATGTGTTCTACCGACTCGAGCAAGTTGATGAGTGCGTCGCAGTTGGATATTATACCCTTGGCCGACTGAATCACGGACGTCACCAAGCCATCTACATATGAACTGGAGAACGGCACGTACGTCAAGTAGGATAGCGAGACAAGCCTGTATCGCCTTGGCAGGTGGGAATGTCTGTAAATAAAATTCAGAGATGTGAGACATGCCATGGGCCCCTTCTGACATACCAGGCCAAAAGCATCGACAAGGGAGGCAGCTGACGAAAGTCTGGATAAACTTGATACAGTGTTCTTAAGGGACTTCATGATTTTGTCACTTCCTTGCAAATGCCTGAAAGCCTGTGCTTGATCCTGCAAAAGGCCAGTAATAGCCTCGACAGTGTCGCAACTCTGGAGCTTGATGGCGAGCGGATGTTGTGCCAAAGCGATGCCCGTCCTTTTCTCATATGCCTTTAAGGCAGACTGAAAAAGGGCCTGATATTCGGATTGGTGAGCCATATGACGGCCAAGGAAGAAATGAGGCCTTGAAGAGGGGGATGAGTTAGATACAAGGAACTGATGGCGAGAGAGAGGGACAAGCGTGGGGGTTATGGGTGAAGCACCGGTGAAGGACGGTTGCACTGCCTCACGTGGAACTGCTTGGGATGGTCAACGGAACGGAACGTGAATGAGCTTAGCGCCGAAGGTCACCCGCGTTCTGCTGGCTCTCCTTGGCTTACTTGATAGTCATGTGGAACTTGCTCGTGTGCTCGTCGGAGCTGTGGGCAACGGCACACAGTAGCTGAAAAGGATGGTACGCGCAGGCAGGTGGCATTCCACACCTGACCACTGTCAGCGCAACGCACAAGGTGATGACGATCAAGGTTTGGGTGATAATAAGTAGTCCATGATATCATACATGTCTGCAGGTTAATCTACGAGGCATATGCGATCCCGAGCGTGATTTATGGTGTCCAAAACCAAAGTACGAAGGAAATGAAATCGATGAGGATGATGAAAATAACGTCAACTCAGAAAGCAAGATAAAATCAAAGAAAAATGTCCCCTCCCCCCTTGTGGTTCCCACACCGGTACCCTATTGCTTCACTGTGGCTGGTAAGAGAGAAGCTCAATTCTGGTTACACAACGGGGTACTCTTGAGGGGAGTAGCAGGTCGGAGAAAGCTGTCTTCACCGTCGACGCGTCTGTGGTTGTCCCACCCCAAGTTCTTAGCGCGTTCTCTGCGAAAAAACAAAAGTGAACAGAGACGGGGGTATCGTGCATGCACGGGGGAGGAAGAGATTCCGCGGAAATGCTCTGCGGCGTCCCATCCTCCAGCCTTCCGAGACCAGTGACGACGGGCCCAGCGGACACGGTCATGGTGTGCAAGGGACGGAAGTGACGATGGCGATGTGGTATCTCGAGTACGGACTCACTTTGGCACCCTTCACTGCTCAGTATGTTCACCACAGCAGGGAGACTCGTCTCCTTCTGCTTCCCAGCAGACTTGTCTGCCGCCCTTGAGTTAGAGAACGCTTGGTTCAAGTGATTTGGTGTTTGAGCGGGTTCGCTTTTAGAGGATTGACGGCCGGCTTGAGCTCATTGAGTTTGAGGCCCTTAAAAGTGCCATTGAAGACGAGGGAGTGGCAGACTTAGCGAACGAAAGCAAGACTTTCTCGCCCCCCTCGTGTTGCAATCCCGTTTCCCTTGTTGCACCTGCAGCGGATGTGTTTCTTGAGCTTCCTGCTCTGCCCACTCAATCTGCTCCGCGATAATGAGGAGCCGCTCATGTTGTTCATCGTTCATCGCCACGCGCTCCTTTTTGAGTGAGGTTTCCTGCCTCTTGAGAGCCTTTGGGCCTCGGGCAATAAACCATCCCTTATCTGTTTCGTCGACGCGCGCAACACCTGTGCGGCCGAGGTGTTCGATGGATTCGGTGAGAGTCACCCAACGCGTGGCGTTCATGTGCAAGTGCTAGTGGTGCTTGTCTTGAATGTATTCCCGATAGACGTTGTTGGCCTTGACAACATTGTATCTCAGCTCAGAGGAGACGTGTATCTTGAAGCCGCTGTCGTCACGGCGTGGCGTCAATCAAGATTAATCAAGCCCAGTGTCAACCTGGGGTTGGGTTTGCGGATTTGAGAAGAGAAATGGATCCGCGGCGCGGCATCTGCTCCACCCGGGCCCATTTCTGGGCATTTGCCAACTTTATTGCATCCGCCACTCGCATTTCTCTAACTCCAACTTCACCTTTTTGACGTGCTTACGGGCCAGCATGGGAACTCTAGAGGGACACGGACGTATGTTTCGGCGCAAGACGCAGAGCATGGTCGGGTGTATTCCGCGTCGCTTTATGTCCTGCGACTTCATATCAGGCTGGCTTTCGGCGATTGGCCGCGTGGCTGCTACTAGTATGCCGTTGGATCTGGAGGTGATTGTCGCTGCCTTATCCCGGGGGCGCATCTTTACTAATATCTGAACTCCCCTCTTTCCGTAGCTGTGATAAACTCAATCGTATCATGTATCATAACTTCATGGTATTATCCTCAACATCATCGTCATCAGCGTCCCGTATTTCCTCCTTTCCGTCCACAAGGCTCCAATTCGGACTCGCGCAAATGCATCACCATCTGCTGCTGTACCGGTCCCTTGCCGCCGCCTGCATCGGTGCCACGTTCTGTACCCACCCGAAGTCCTTGCAACCATGGCAAAAGAAAGCACTGATTCGGCATCGTCCTCGGACCAGGTCTAAAAATGGTTCGACGTCGGGAGTAGGGATGGGTCAGTCTCTGGTCTAGGTTTGTGTTATTTTATATTTTCCATTGGTAGAATGACGTTTCTTCGTCATCTTTTCTCCTTTCGTGCGACTCATTCAATTTCGAAGGCCCACGCCGTGCAGGCTCCAGAACTTTCGTAATTTCAAGGGGCGGGAAATATAAAAGCAACCATTCCTCAAGTGACGAGTGACTTGAGGTTAAGCCTCTTGGCCTCATTACCGCTGCTGCCGTCATTAGGAACTCTGCAGACTCAGACGTCTCAGGGTCCCTCAACGCAATTTGAAAACGAACTGAAGTCCCTTAGTTAATCTAGAATCTAATCAGTCGCCCGCGCCCGTGATCGAAGCAGCTGTGTCGCTAACTATCCCCCCATTGACGCCTGTTTGATGATAGCTGTTGAGAGCTCGAATGTGGGAGATGGTGTCGCACATCAGCGAAGAGAGCCCGACCTATGGATCCAAGCCGAAGACCACCTCCGAGGTGAGGGGTATTGAAATGCGCATGGCCTTCCTGCGAAAATTCCTGATTTGGGTGGCATAGGCGCACATTATCGACAGGTGACAGTCGGAACACTCCCCGACGTTGTTCTCCTGGACATATTCATTTTCTATGTGGACGAAACTGGTCGGTCGGTCGGATGGCGGAAGCTGGTGCGCGTATGCCGACGATGCCGACACATCGTTTTTGCATCACAAAATCGTCTTCATCTGCAACTTCACTGCACAGAAAGTACACCTGTGAGAGAGATGCTGGATGTCCAGCCAGTCTTGCCTCTCATTGTATGAAATCAACCCAAGCCAGCGGTCTACCTTTTATTACATCCATTGTTTGACACCTGAAGCACCAGTTACAGTCCTTCCACTCTCACTTCCTCGTACGATAACTTGACTTTGGAATGGGCCGTGGCATCCCGTACAGTACAATGGGACAGTCTTCTCAACGATTTTGCCAATATTCAACATATTCTTTTGAATCAAAGATATTTCACAATTGGTGTTCGGAATCGGGAGAATCACCATCTACGCGACACTCAGGTCCGTGCCTATGATTTCCTCTGTCTCATTGCACTCCGACCACCGCTTGGGATGGAAGATACAGCCCAGTTTGTGCGGACGGGCAGTCACCGGTCACCACCCATCGATGGATACCCAATGCCCAAGTCCGTTGGTAGATGACTCCATAGTCATCTTGAGTACTCAGCCACTGCTGGGGATCAAAGACATTTACGGTCAACTCCCATGCACACCTTGCGGTGCCAAAAACTCGAGCTAATGCCACGAATTACTCCAACAACAGGAAAACTACTGCTAATACAATTCTCACGAGCGTGGTAGTTTTGTTTTCAAAATCAAAACACAGCCAGCAGAAACCCAAACCCGAAATGAGCCTGAAAGCGAAATTCAATTCTGCGAGGGAGCCAACTTGGCCAACGCCGATGTGGCGCCTTCGTCGACGAACTCTTCTAGCACCACCGGGCGTGGCTTCCAACCCAGTTTCTCCGCACGTGTTCCGCGAACGTGCTGACTGGCACCGAGGAACAGGGATGCCCTAGGAGAATTAAGAGACGCACCATCAGCATGGCGATCGTTGACAAAAAATGAAAAATCGTGACAGAGACGAAGGATCGCGCACGCACGGGGGAGGAAGAGTATCTGCTGAAGGAACGCTCTGCGGTGTTCCATCCTTCAACTTTCCAAACCGGGCGAGGACGGACCCAAAGACGGTCGTGATGTGCTTCCATGAGAGGGGGTTGCTGACGCCGATGTAGTACCGCGAGTACGGACTCGCTTGGGCATCTTCACGACTCAGTATGCGCGCGAAGACGCGCCTGTACAAATCGACGAGGTCGTCCAGGAGAACCTAACGTATAATAGGACAAAGGCAGTGAGCATGTCCATTCGGTTTTTTTTTGAAATGGCCGCGCACCGTGTAGAAGACGTTTTCCCCTTCACCGACATAAACGGGCTTCTTCAACGTGAGGATAAATTGCAAATTGAAGAAAAAGAAAAGGGTGCTGGCAGAGACTGGTCCTGTTGGAGGCCCGACAACGGCGGCGGGACACATGATGTAGGACTCGGTATGGCCCGCTTCTGATGCCTTGAGAATCCTAGTGGGAGTCGCAGTCTTTGTTAAGTGCCAAATGCAAACACAATGCAAGAATGACCTACGGCACATCGACTTGACCATGCAGCATCTGAGTAGTGATGGAACGAATGTCCGCTTCGACGCTATCCTGTAAAATATTAGGCGCCGATAAACTCGTCAAATGCGCAAACAGAAAGATGTAAAACGGAGAAGTGACGTACGTCCCAAACTTTGCTGTTAGGATCATGCTTTCCCTCTTTCCCGCCATCAGAGAACACCGCCACCCCACTCGTGTGGAGAAGAATGGGCGGGGGCTCCCCGTCTTCCACCACGCGAGCCCTCTGCCCGGCCAGAATTGCCTCATTGACCGCCGTGTTGTCACTGTCTGCCGAATTGATAGTTATCTCCGCGGCACGGGCTTGCGAAGTAATGAGATCGGTATCGCTGAAGCTGCCCTCGACGACCTTGACGCCCAAGTCGCGCACAGGCTTGATGTGTAAGGGGTTCCGCACCAGCGCAGTGATCTTGAGATCGGGGTAGGTCTTGACGAGGTCAGCAAGCACAGCGCCTAAAGACAAAGAGACAGAAAGATACTGAGACAAAGAGAGTATAGAGTTGAACATGGACACGCAACGGACCTCCGATGTAGCCCGTCGCGCCAAGGTAGAATACGGTAGACGAAGTCGTTGGGTTGTTCATCGTGAGTGTTCTAGTTGGAGACCCGGAGTGAGGTAGGGTTCAGACCAATTTGGGGTTTATAAAAGAGTGTTCTAGGTAGGGTGGAGGGTGCGACCCTACCTCTATTGTAGTCTCACATTGGGAAATTACAAGACAGATGCGAAGAGTAGATCCGGGACTCGGAAACCATACAGGCAACCCAGTTCGAGATGGTCGTGAGAAGTTTCACACACCCACCATCTGGCAGATGGGTGATGAACTGGTGATGAACGGTGAACCTTGAACAGGTTGACCGTGAAACTGCAAAAACGGGCTCACGCCGTCTAGTTGTGGGTGAAACACACCCAAAAGGCAGGCGGAATTGTCGGGGTCACATGTACGGGGGGCATGTTCAACTAGTTCGAGGTCGAGAACTGCTACTCGGGTTCTGTTCCCCGACTCGGAAGCGCACAATAAATGCACTCGAAAAAAAAAACCTCCAAAAGGCAGGCTCACCGGGCCGCTAGCCGGCGCTAGTCGGCAGTTTCCAAAAAAAAATCGTCTACGCTCAGGCTGGCACACCCTTTGGCACACAAAAAAAAACTCAAAATCAAAAACAGGGCCTGTCCCTTTCATCTGTCATCTGTGGCGGTCAGCAGGGGGTCCAGAAGACGAAAGCGCGGTGCCGATAGATATGAGATCGAGGGCACGCATGAGTGGCCACTCTCAGTAGATGCACAAGTAATGCAGGCACGACTCGCACAAGGACGGAGGTGCCCGTGCCCAGGTGGTGCCAGTGAAACGCCGCCACCTGCTCCTGCTACTGCATGTTTCACTGCTCAACCTCCATTTGCGGGTATCCGCAGAGCCCACTGGTCAGTGTGGTCAGTGTGCTCTACGTGCTTTCCCATTCCAACCCAGCAGAGATACCATGTCATCATCGCCGTGACAGGTCTTACCGTGAGTCGGACTGATTCGGACTCGGATATACCGACTGTGCCTCAGTGTAATCTCGGACGACAAGCCTTTACTACGTGTCTACAGCTCACTCACTTCACGCCACGCGCGGCATGTGCTTGCCCCTGCGCCACTAGTTGCTTACGGATCGCCAGACCCACTCATACAATCACTACGTTCTGATTGTGGCTCGGGTTGCCGAATTTACTTTGTATAAAGATATCAGCTCTCGTGATACGCGGGCACTGTTGCCAGGGCGAGACGTTTGCCCACACTTTTAGATCACGCCTGGTCCGACCTACTACTAAACGTAGTATATTGCTCGTCTTGTATTGGCGATCTCCCTCACACATTCACTTGAACTCACGGTCCATCGGCCATAAGGTTGCATCACCTACCTACACAAGTATCCAGGACATCTCTTGTCATGGTCATCAAGTTGGAAATCAATCCCTCATCCGTGTCGTTGGACATGCTCGGTCCACCTGATCCATCGTAAGTGGTTTTCACACATTCAATTTGGTGCAATCTCAGCATGCATATGCGGTTCTAGATCAGCTTACTCCCTTTCTGGTCACACATCACTTTCCCTGGCCCCTCCTCACACCCTCTTCGATCGACGACGCGCTGTCCGCATTCTTCTCCGATCACTCGTCATCACTTTCGAAGGTCAGGCAGAGATTGTCACACCCGATATTGGCTATGCCGCCGTCCGTCTCTGCTCCATCTCCAAAGAACTTGTCTTGACAACGACCGTCGAACTCAGCAACGAAGGCGGCGAGGATGGAGAGCAGTCCTGCACGTGGCACGTCATGTTCGATCTCGCCATCCCGGGCTGGCTTCCTGCGAGCGATCAGTATGGAGACTGTCGACAGGGCTTCTCAGGAACGCAGTACAATCTCTACGCCACGGCGAAGTTCCAGAACGCGGGGGCGACGTCCAGCCCATCTTGGGTTTCCTCCCTCACTAGCTCGTTCTCGTCCAGGAGCGAAGTCCGAGTCATCCACGCGGAACGGTGCGGGATCACGCTGAACCGCTTCGCGTTCCCGCTGCCCAGCCTGGCATTGCGGATGCCTGCTTTCTATTCAGTCACCCCAAGCGCGGAAGCACTGCGTCCTGAAGACAATCCCCACCCGATCCCCGTGCAAATTGTCTCCAAGATCGAGCTGGTGACCTCTGTTCCAGAACACATCAGTCTAGGCGACGAAATGTTTCCTTTCGCCCTGAGCATCCGGGCATCATCTTTGTCCAAGAGCGAAGCTGCCAAGCTTCGCGTCTCGCACATGTCCCTTGAATTGCAACAAGTCGATCAGTATTCGTACGTCTTTCTGTATATCATTTTCAGGGATGGAATGCTTGCTGAATCCTGGATTCCCGCTATAGCTCATCCGCGAGTTCATATGTGGCGCGCTATCCTCTTCCCTCCCCGAAGGAACAACCGCCACATACGGCCCTGCGTGACGCACATCCGGTCCACAAACTCTACGACATGGGCTTCCTAGCCCCATCACGCCCCTTTTGCTTCGACGATGTCCACTCTCTCCTCCCAGGGTGCGAGCGGTTCCACATCCCGTTCGACTCGGCCGATCGTGCGCGCAGGTGCGCCAAGGGTATACACCCTAGACGATGGTTCAAGATAGCAACTCAAGTCCCCATCGCGCGGTCACCCTCGCGGCATCGTAAGGGATCCGACACCTCGCAGTGGACGGGGACGCCTCGCCTCCGAGCAACCTCCCAGGGTCCGTTCTTCTGCGTGAGACACTCGCTGCGCGCCATCGTGGTGTTCTCGTATGGCAGGCCTGAGGACGGCGAGGCAAACTTGCCCAAGTCGTTCCTCGCTTCCACCCTCCCTCTCAGCTTCGTCCGCCTCCCAAGCACTGCGCGTACCCGTCTCTCTTCCGGTGCGCCTG
>QFFA01004093.1:4567-17698 GCA_003316565.1 Russula foetens | reverse complement strand
TAGACAAAATACACAGGAGAGAGGCCGCTTCCGAACCAAATTCGTCCCTTCCGACTTGGGTTGCGGGTGGTCTTTGCATGCTCACACGAGTCGTAGGTAGGATGGGTATATTGTCGGTCCTGTGATGATGCCGTGCTGGACAAGCGTACTGTAAGGCGGCTGATAGTATCGGACGCCTCCCAGTATTCTCACACGCGCGCGAGCGCGGTACGCGAACACGCACAGCTATGTGCGCATACCAACGAGTGAGGTGCTTTCGCCACCTCATCTCGTCACTCGCAATACGAGCATTCATTAACAAAGGCACGCAGTGTGCGGTGTCACACAAGGGGGCCACTCGGCCACCTCACCTCGGTGCTCATTGACCGAGCAACTACAGCGCAACAGGGACTGCGCGCGCCGCCATAATATACGGACTTATATGAGCGGGGAGTTGAACCCCGAGGTAATTTACAGTAGGACTGCATGTATATAAAGCGCGTCCCTCCAATAATTGGAGGGACAGACACTTATCTTTACGTTGACTTCGCAATACAGACATCATAATTGGGCTGGTTCCATTGCGTGAAGCCCTTAAGATCAAGGAAACAGTTACCCATTCCCCATCATATCCACTTAACACCGAGAGGTGTTACACGTACGGACTGGCAGTGGAGATGTGTCAAGTTCGAGTAAGTTGCGCCTTCGGTCACCGCACCAGCTGTCTCTGAGTGGTCCACACCCTGAAACCTCCCAATTCCTAAACTCAACTCCAACACTACCTTAGCATCAAGGTGTTTCCTCTCTCGCACTGGCATAACCCTAATATCCAGTTCCCTGGGTTGATCTGATCGGCTAATGCCGATGATCTGAGCCTGAGCCCAAACCTGATCATACATGATCAAACATGACCATACAAAGTTTTGTGACTGGCACTGGCAGAGACGGTTCAAAACTCTCAGCCTACTATGTTCACCCTCCCACCGCTTCTAGCTACTCCTCTGGTACTTTCTTGCTCTTGCGATGACTGACATCTCCGCCGTGACCCTTCCGGGCTATCTACAATGTTCGATAATCCTTCGTACTGGACTAAAAACCTTTCGGCGCTCAACCCCAACTCCGACTTACGCTCATCTATTTTCAAGCGATCACCTGATCAATCATACTCAATCACCTCGTATCTGCGTGCGAATATGACCTTCGCCACCCTCATAACCCTCTATCCGTCACCTCCAATATTGCTCTCACTGCCATCCAATCCCCTCTAAAATACCCAATTCCTTCCCTACTTGTGATATGACTGACCAACCAGGATCGGGTCGTTTCCAAGCGCTCTTGGAGTCTGCCGTGCAGGCTTATGAGAAAAAGGCGGGCGTTACATTGGCTGACACGGAGGACTCACTCGCCATGCGATTACAGCGTTGCCACTCCGTCGATGACATTGCTACCTTGCTGCAAGGCCAAGCTCAGGCCATCGATGATTTCCACGAGCGTGATAGAATCTTCAAGTCGATTAAGACTACTGTATCGATTTTAACCCCAATTTACTCCATCGTCTCCGTCGCCGACAACGTATGTTGGAAGATGCTCATGGCCTGTCTTGCACCTCTGACCACTTTTACAGACATTACTCCCATATGTAAAGGCGTTACACGCTACTCTTGGTATCCTTCTAAATGCATGTGGCGTTCTTGAGTTTATTACGGTATCCTTCTGACGTCCAATTGAACCAGGTGGCCAACAGCGTAATTACAAGTTGTGACGTCCTTGCCGATATGCTCGAGTCAATTGAGCACTTTCTCAACCGTCTCAGAATATATACAGAGACGTCTCACTCCATGCCCGTAGTGGACGAGATAGTGGTCAAGTTGATGGTAGAGCTAATCTCTGCGCTCGCTCTGGTGACCAGAAAACTCAAGAAGCGACGGTTGCGTGAGTCATTTCTTACTGACGGCTACTTTTACTTAGCACGACGCAGTGGAATGGGTTAAAAATTTCTTCGGGGTCAAGGAAATCAATGTGGTACGGAAGAGGCTCGAGTGACTCCTGCAAGAAGAGGATCGGGCTGTCGGATCTCAGACCCTCAAGGCTGTCGAGGGTGAGCGAACACACGCAGCTTGTAACTCAACATTTATTGAATGTTTTTCCACCCTCAAGACAACAAAGCATCCACTGATGGAGTACAGAGAACCCTCAGTACGTTTGACATTTTATTTAGTGACAACGGGCTAGTTTCGCGTCTGACTGAGTATTAGATCAAATGAAACGTCAGTAACGTTAGCCGGGAATACCTTGAATCACTCGTTGAGATACTCTGTCAGGTGATGAGCTGCTGAAAAACATTCAAGATTGGTTCTCTCCCCCTGACCCTTGGAAAAATTTCAACATCGCCTCCAAATCACGACATGGCGATACTGGAGCGTGGTTTGTTAAGGGTGACGTGCTCTCAGAGTGGAAGGCTTCTAGACCGAGTTCCCTATTATGGATTAGCGGGAAATGTCAGTCACTGCCCGGCGTTGAAATTTTACCCAGAGTCTGACGGATTACACCCTTCGTAGCGGGCGCTGGCAAGAGCGTCCTTTGGTAGGCAAATCCTTCCATACTTTCGTCTTGAGAACTTATGATGTTAACCAGTTCCGCGATCATCGAGGAGATCAAAACTCTGCAGAAATCTGGACACGCAGTACTTGCTATGTATTACTATGATTTCGGGGAGGATAAGAAGAGGGATCTCTGCGGGCTACTCACTTCCATGCTATTCCAACTTTGCGAGCAGTCAGATTCATACCACCCTATCCTTTCCACCTTCTATTCGACCCACCTCAATGGCTCACGAACCCCCAGTGACGGCGAACTTATTCGTTGTTTAATCGACTTGTTCAAACTCCCAGGGTCACAACCGATTTATCTAATCGTAGATGCCTTGGACGAATGTCCAAGCACATCTTCTCTGTCGTCTCCCCGCGAGGAGCTCTTGTCGCTTTTGGAAGATCTTGTCGAAGAACAACTCCCAAACTTGCGCATATGTGTCATGAGCCGACCCGAGGTCAACATCAAGGCCATCCTCGAACCTCTAACTTTCCGCACTGTTTCCTTACATGACGAAAGTGGACAAAAGAATGACATCATGAAATACATCGAGTCAATCGTTAACACGAATAAAAACATGAAAGATTGGAATCCGGAGCAGAAGCAGCTTGTGATTGATGTGCTGACGGAAAAAGCGGATGGAATGTAAGGCATTTACACCTCATCTCTTTCCGTCATCTCACCCATATATCCGATAGGTTCAGATGGGTAGAGTGTCAGCTGGCATACCTCGCCGACTGCTTCCCAGGGAATATCGAGGATACTCTGAACGGATTGCTGGCAACGCTTGATGAAACATATGAGCGGACTTTACGAGAGATTAAAGAGACAAAGTGGGAATCTGCCAAACGACTCCTCTTCTGTGTCACCGTGGCTTCCCAGCCGCTCCGAGTCGAGGAACTGGCAGAAGTTCTCGCATTCGATTTCAAGTCGCGGCCAATTCCAAAATTTCACAAGGATTGGCGCCTGACAAATCCGGTCGAAGCAATACTATCCGCTTGCTCCACATTACTTTCCGTTGTCTATATCAAAAATTCCAGGGTCGTACAATTCGCTCACTTCACGGTGAAAGAATTCTTGACGTCGAGCCGCTTTGCCGAAAAACACAATAATATCTCCCGCCGGTATCATATTTCTGCGTCACTTGCTCATACGTTCGTCGCCCAAGCATGTGTGGGTACGCTATTGCACCTGGACAAAAGCATCACCAGCCGGAGCCTGACGGAATTTCCTCTCGCTGAATACGCAGGCCGGCACTGGTTCGAGCATGCCCGTTTTGAGGGTGTGCCGCAACATGCAGTGGAGGGGATGAGGCAGCTCTTTGACCGGACGAAACCAAATATTTCCATATGGCTCTGGATATATGACCCAACAGCGCCCTGGAAACCACACGAACGAGCCGAAAGGCCATCTCCACTGTGTGGTACCCCCTTACATTATGCCGTATTTTGCAGTCTACAAAACATTGCGAAGATCTTGGCCATTGAGCACCCAGAGGATGTGAATTCTTGTAGCTTCGGTGACGCATCAACGCCTTTGCAGTTGGCATCGGCGAACGGCCATGTGGATCTCGCACGGATGCTCGTAGAGCGTGGCGCCGACTTGTCAGCCCAGAGGACGGACAGGTCGACTGCGCTGCATTCGGCATTGGCGAATGGCCATGTGTATCTCGCGCAGATGCTCGTAGAGCATGGTGCCGACGTGTCGGCCGAGGACAAGGCCGGGTCGACTGCGCTGCATTTGGCATCCCGTTATGGCCATGTGGGTCTTGCACGGATGCTCGTAGAGCATGGCGCCGACGTGTTGGTCCAGAGGAAGGCTGGGTCGGCTGCGCTGCATTTGGCATCCCGCTATGGCCATGTTGATCTCGCCTTGATGCTCATAGAGCACGGCGCCGATGTGATGGCTGAGGACAAGGATGGGTCGACTGCGCTGCATTTGGCATCCCGCTATGGCCATGTGGATCTCGCCTTGATGCTCATAGAGCACGGCGCCGACATGTCAGCTCAGAGGAAGGACGGGTGGACTGCGTTGCATTTGGCATTGGTCAATGACCATGTGGATTTTGCCCAAATGCTCGTAGAGCGCGGCGCCGACGTGTCAGCTCAGAGCAAGACTGGGTAGACTGCGCTGCATTTGGCATCCCGCTATGGTTGTGTGGATCTCCCATGCATGCTCGTAGAGCGAGGCGCCGACATGTCAGCCCAGAGGGAGGATGGGTAGACTGCACTGCATTTGGCATCCTGTTATGGCCATGTGGATCTCGCCCGGATACTCATAGAGCGTGGCACCAACGTGTCGGCCCAGACCAAGGATGGGTGGACTGTGCTGTATTTGGCATTGGAGAATGGCCATGTGGATCTCACCCAGATGCTCATAAAGCATGGTGCCAACGTGTCAGCCCAGAGGACGGACGGGCCTACTGCGCTGCATTTCGCACAGAAACTCATAGAGAGCGGCGCCGACGTATCAGCCAAGGACGAGGATGGGTGGACCGCACTGCATTTGGCATCCCGCTATAGCCATGTGGATCTCGCACGGATGCTCGTAGAGTGTGGTGTTGACATGTCATCCCTGGACGAGGACGGGTGGACTGCACTGCATTTGGCATCCCACAATGGCCATGTGGATCTTGCACAGATGTTCATAGAACGTGGCGCCGACGTGTCAGCCCAGACCGAGGACGGGTGGACTGCCCTGTATTTGGCATCGGAGAACAGCCATACGGGCCTCGCACGGATGCTCGTAGAGTCATAGACTGTGGCACCGACATGGAACCCCAGGCAACCCCACAGATCACAATCACAACATGTGTTAGAGTCCATGCCGAGTAGCATTAGTAGGAGGATACTTTGCCCTTGTATGCCTATTTTCATACTGTGTAGGTTGCAACGACGTAGTTAGTGTCACGGTCACGGCGAATAAGAACAAGCGATACACCATGCATGTGCAGGGCACCTTTGACAGATTTGAACCTGCAACTACGACCTCAAAGTTCCTGCATTGGATCGGGCCCTCCTGGACATGGGTTCCAGAATCTATTACCTATGGAGTATGGCAAACAAAATCAAATTTCAGAATAGGCATCAGAGTAGAGAAACGCTCCAACGGCCACACGGCCGTCCAACATCCGACCAAATCTGATTCCTATTGTGATATTGATAATCTCAGTAGGCTAGCATAATCATGATTACTGCACCAACTGTCAGAAGGGTTTCGCTGGTGAGAGTTCGTCGTAGTAGCTATACCACCACCTGAGCTCCGCAAAATACCGGCTTAACAGTACTAGTGTTGCCCCAGGCTGCGGATGTTGCGCTTGTCAAGGTTTTCGTAGCGGCAACGATGTATTTGTTGGGGTACAAACGCACGAGCGTTCCCCAATGTATCTACACAAGCTTTATACTACTATAAGTCCGAGCAATTTATGATTCCTTTATTTTTCCAATATTGTGCGCTCCACAGGCGCATGGCTCGGGCAAGCTCAAATCCGAGCATCGCAACAGCGCTTGTGCTCCACTTCGAATTGAACAACAGCCCTTCCTACTTGACACCTTGACACGAAAAGCTCAAACTCCTCGTCGTCCGCAGAACAACTGCATCACAAACTCCGCCTGTCTGTTGACCCAACCCTTGGCTGAGTTGCGGACCTTCGCGGTAGTGTGGGCTACGGAACGCTCATTGAGCGGGGAGGTATCTCCGTACGAGCGTGTTCAGACGGGTCGACGATGGGATGAGTTTGGGGTGGGCCTCAACGCACTGACCACATTTGAATAGTGAGTAGTACGGTACAGTACAGTAGTTGAATCCATTTAAGTAGTCGTTGCAAGAAACATTCAACAAATTAAACTACTCTCATCTGCAATTCGTATTTCTCTAATGTCGTGTTTGTCGAAGTTCTTCCGGGAATCCCCCCAAAGGACCGGATGGATAGGGTGGTACGCGGACAGAGAAGCACAGCCGAATAACCGTTGGCCTTTTCTCTTGCACCACGTGTGCACGGTGAATGAGTATACATGTACTTGTCTTGTAACGGGGCGCAGGGCGATCATGCGTGTGCTGGGACGTCGCACTCGCCCATCGAGCTACCACAGCGCACATCTCCTCGCGCTTAGCCGACGTCTTTTACCAAATCAGAGACGAGGCCTTCTTTGGTGTTGGTCGATGGAACGGCCCCCGCCGCCGCCTTGAGCACACGCTCAAGACTGCACTGCGCCGGGGTGCTGACGGCTCGCCCATCAAGTACTAGAAGTGCGTCTCGGATGTATGACAAGGGTCTCCAATGTTGCGGCAAATGAGGGTAAGTGCATTAACTTCGACACGAGAAGGCGTTCAGGATCGCGACGATCGACTGTTGCGAGACCGCCTTTGACTCGTCCCACAATGATGACTCTAGCGCCGGCCTGTCCGGATCAGCAACTGTGAGAGGGAGAGCAGGGCGTTTGGAAAGTATTTGGAGAAGCAGCGGAGATATGTGGTATCGTAATAAGATGAAGAGTGCTGTGAGCATGACAACAAAATGAGGACCGCTAGAATGGAATGAGCTGGAGGAGACACCCGCCTTGCAGAAGAGTTCACGATAGTTCATCGGTACGCTCTCGATTACTTCTAGGGCAAACGTCTGGTGGAGATATTTGCGCTGCAGGAACTGCGGACGTTCACCGTTTCCCAACCGATATTGGTCTTCGAAGATGGTAAACGCGTCGGAGGGGGCTGAAAGATGGTGTCATTCCGTCCGGAAGGCTAGCTGATCCGCGCTCGCTTGCGAGCAGCAGACGGTGGTCCCTTTCGATGACCTTGTCAACGGTGAACATGTCCAGTTGCCGCAGCGTCACCGCCACCGTGAAAGACACGATGGCGGTCCTGGATTCGTACAAATTGAAATGTAATAGCAGGGACAGCAGCACCACAGGGGCGTATTCAGCATTCATCGTCCAGGACAAGGTACAAGAGAAGATAGGGGAGGAGCGCAGAACGAAAACGAGATTGAAGTACGCACGTGTGCAAGCAGACGACCGTGCACGGTGCGGAAACTAGTGATGAGGGATAGGAGGGTTCGCAGAATCTTGACCTGAATGTCGACGCCTTGCGGCATACAGTCGTTCATTGTTTGGATGATAGCTGGGACGGCGGAGAGAGAGGCGGTGCGGAGGGAGATGAGACGTTGGAGCGAGTCGAGGGCGATTGTGATCACGTTGGCGTTTTTTGTTGGGCAACGCATGAATACAGGACGGAGAAAGTCTTCTATGTGCCAGCCATCTTGCCAAGCAAGAAAAATGTCAGCTTTTAGGCCGAGTGGTGCGACCACCATGCTCGTGTACAAAGGAAAGAACTTAAGTACCTGAAGTCAAATCGGCGGTCACAATTTTTGGGAGGATGTAGGGAGAACAAGAGACTTTTCCGTTGCCCATGTCAGTGATAGGGTCCATTTTCGCCAGTAACCGGCTAGAGCTTGAGACATCCGCGCATACCAAAACGCCGTCAAGGTCAACCGTGAATCGACGTTAACGCGGCACGTGACCTGTACCTTGGTTTGGTTTTGGTTACAGCACGACCGTCACCACGCGAGTACAACTCACCGCTTTACGCCATTCCATAAATTCAAACCGAGGTCGAGTCCCATGGCTAACCGTCCTCCTCTGTGGTTCTGACCCCCACCATCCGATAGCATATTGTGATCGCTGTGATCGACCATTTCCACACGTCCGGGCCCGCCCTAGAGCAAACAGAGCAACACAAAGAGGATTGCCAAGTCCCATTGGCCCTGCAATGATTTACCACCTCGGCTTCAAGACTCAGGAGTTCTGACGCCCGAAGGCAGCACTACATGCAGAGCCCAAAACACCATCTGCAAGGAGTGCAAACCTACTGCACCGACTGCAAGCGTTCCTTCCGGGCGAGTCCAACCTCGCCACCCCTCAACTCGGGGGCGCATCAACCGGCCAAAGTGCGTTGCCCAGGCGGCGGCTGCAACAAAGCCTTCGTCTCGAACGCCGCTCTCGTACTCCATTTCGAGTCGAGCACCTGTCTGCCTTGCATGCGCGCGAAAACCTCAACCACTTCGTCGTCCGTGCCGACATAAACAACTACATCACTAACCCCGCCCGTTTGCTCATTAGTCCGCTGGGCCTGCCCGCGCCCGCGATTACTTTGGCAACGGAGCTCTCATTCAACGGGACTGCGTATGAGTGCTCCTTGTGTCATTCGACGTTCACCACCCTCGCGTAGCTGAACCAGCACTTGCAAAGCCCGCGGCATAGGACCAAGTGCCTGAAGACGGATTGCCGCACCGAGGTTTGTAGCGCCCAGTGGGTCGCGTCAGCATGTTGAGGGCGGGGCCTGTGGCATAAGGATGTTTAGACAAGTCCGTGACATGATGGCGGCTTGACGAGGGACGGTCAATGCACTGAACTGACCGCGTAAGGGTGAATTCGAATAGCCCACTAGTTGATTGGAATTGGTTGGATGCATGGCTACTTACGCAACTGTTGCTGTTGCCAGCGTTTCGTGTCTGCACATCACCCTTGTCTCGGGAAGCGCATAAACGACTAGCCGCTTCAGAACCAAATTTGTCTCTTCCAACTTGGCTTGCGGGTGGTCTTTACATGCTCACACGAGTCGTAGGCGAGGATGGGTGTATTTTCAGAGATCGTGGGTCCTTTGATGATGCCGTGCTGGACAAGCGTACAGACTGCGTCAGTAAAGATGTGTCTAAATGGCCAATGCAAGCCGAGTAAGCCGCGCCTTCGGTCACCGCACTGGCTGTCTCGGAGTGGTCCACACCAGAGAGAGATATCAAAGGACCAAAGAAAGACAAGGGAAAGCCGTTCAAATAAAGTAAACGCTCCAGGGGTGTTTCGCAAAGCCTAACCCTAACATTAACTCCCGGGATCCAATCAGCTAATGCCGATGACCTGACTTCTGAACCCAAACTTGATCAAACATGATTAGATACGACCAAACATATGTTCGGCCTTCGGCCGGACTCGCCGTACTTTGTGTTTTTCTTGCATCCTGTTTGTTTATACAGCATACGGTAGACATCAGGTCATTCATTTTGCATCCCAATTGACATACTATTTCCTTCCTCTTCGGGCCCCTCTAAGCAAGTCAAAAACCAATATACCAGTCGGGAGTCTCGGGACATCACTCTACTGTGTTCTCCTTCCCGCCACTTCTAACTACTCCACTGGTACTTTCTTGCACTTTCTTGGGTGACCGACACCTCCACCCTTTCGGAATATCTACAATGCTCGATAATCCTTCGTACCAGACTAAAAACCTTTTGGCACTCGACTATTTCAAGTGATCACCTGATCAATTATACTCGTGTTTGCGTCTGCGTGCGAATATGGAACACATCGATAAGGCTGACCTTCTCCATCTCCCCCTAACCCTCTACCCACCACCTCCAATATTACTCTCACTGCCATCCGATCCCCTCCCAAAGACCCTTTTCCTTCCCTACTTTTAATATGTCTGACCATCCAGGATCGGGTCGTTTCCAAGCGCTCTTGGAGTCTGCCGTGCAGGCTTATGAGAAAAAGGCGGGCGTCACATTGGCCAACACTGAAGATTCACTCGCAATGGGACTACAGCGTTGCCACACCGTCGATGACATTGCTACCTTGCTGCAAGGCCAAGCACAGGCCATCGATGATTTCCAGCAACGTAATAGAATCTTTAAGTCGATTAAGACTTCTGTATCCATTTTATCCCCAATTGCTTCCGTCATCTCCGTCGCCGACAACATCGGCCTGGTACGTTGGAAGGTGCTCATGGCTTGTTCTCCATCCCTGACCATTTTTACAGACGTCACTCCCATATGCAAAGGCGATAGACGCTATTCTCGGTATCCTACTGAAGGTATGTACCCTTCTTGAGTTCGTATCGGTATCCTTCTGACGTCCAATTGAACCAGGCGGCCAACGGTGTAATTACAAGTTATGAAGTACTCGCCGATATGCTCGAGTCAATCGAGCACTTTCTCGACCGTCTCAGGATATATACAGAGACGTCTCACTCCATGACCGTAGTGGACGTGGTAGTAGTCAAGTTGATGGTAGAGCTAATCTCTGCGCTCGCTCTGGTGACCGGAAAACTCAAGAAGCGACGGTTGCGTGAGTCATTTCTTACTGACGGCTACTTTTACTCAGCGCGACGCAGTGAAATGGGTTAAAAATTTCTTCGGGGTCAAGGAAATCAATGCCGTACGTCAGAGGCTCGAGCGACTCCTGCAAGAAGAGGATCGGGCTGTCGGATCTCAGACTCTCAAGGCTGTCGAGGGTGAGCGAACACACGTAGCTTCTCACTCGCCATGTATTTAATTCCTTTCCACCTCAAGACAACAAAGCATTCACTTCTGGTGTACAGAGAACCCTTAGTACGTTTGACGTTTTGTTCGGCGATAACGAGCTAGTTTCGCGTCTGACTGAGTATTAGATCAAATGAAACGTCAGTTATCTCCTAACGTTAGCCGGGAATGCCTGGAATGGCTGAGATACTCTGTCAGGTGATGAGTTGCTGAAAAACATCCAAGAATGGCTCTCTCCCCCCGATCCTTGGAAAAATTTCAACATCGCCTCCAAATCACGACATAGCGATACTGGAGCGTGGTTCGTGAAGGGTAACGCTTTCTCGGATTGGAAGGCTTCTGGACCGAGTTCCCTATTATGGATTAACGGGAAACGTCAGTTGCTGCCCGGCGTTGAAATTTTACCCAGAGTCTGACGGATTACACCCTTCGTAGCGGGCGCTGGCAAGAGCGTCCTATGGTAAGCGAATCCCGAATCCTTCCATATTTTCGTCTTGAGAACTTATGATGTCAACCAGTTCCGCGATCATCGAGGAGATCAAGACTCTGCAGAAATCTGGACACGCAGTACTCGCTATGTATTACTATGATTTCAGGGAGGATAAGAAGAGGGATCTCTGCGGGCTACTCACTTCCGTGCTATTCCAACTCTGCGAGCAGTCAGATTCATACCACCCTATCCTTTCCACCTTCTATTCGACCCACCTCAATGGCTCACGAACCCCCAGTGACGGCGAACTTATTTGTTGTTTAATCGACTTGTTGAGACTCCCCGGGTCACAACCGATCTATCTGATCGTAGATGCCTTGGACGAATGTCCAAGCACATCTTCTCTGTCGTCTCCCCGCGAGGAGCTCTTGTCCCTTTTGGAAGATCTTGTCGAAGAACAACTCCCAAACTTGCGCATATGTGTCACGAGCCGACCCGAGGTCGACATCAAGGCTATCCTCGAGCCTCTAGCTTTCCGCTCTGTTTCCTTACATGACGAAAGCGGACAAAAGAATGACATCATGAAGTATATCGAGTCGATCGTTAACACGAATAGAAACATGAAAGATTGGAATCCGGAGCAGAAGCAGCTTGTGATTGATGTGCTGACGGAAAAAGCGGATGGAATGTAAGGCATTTATACCTCATCTCTTTCCGTCATCTCACCCATATATCCGATAGGTTCAGATGGGTAGAGTGTCAGCTGGCATACCTCGCCGACTGCTTCCCAGGGAATATCGAGGATGTTCTGAACGAGTTGCCTGCGACGCTTGATGAAACATATGAGCGGACTTTACGAGAGATTAAAGAGACAAAATGGAAATTTGCCCAACGACTCCTCTTCTGGGTCACTGTGGCATCCCGGCCGCTCCGAGTCGAGGAACTGGCAGAAGTTCTCGCATTTGATTTCAAGTCTGGGGCAATTCCGAAATATCACAAGGATTGGCGCCTGAAAAACCCGGTCGAAGCAGTACTCTCCGCTTGTTCCACATTACTTTCCGTTGTCAGCGTTGAAACATATCTCGAAACCTCCAGAGTCGTACAATTCGCTCACTTCGCCGTCAAGGAATTCTTGACGTCCAGCCGCTTTGCTGAAAAATATGACAACATTTCCCGGCGTTACCATATTTCTATGTCACCTACTCATACGTTCGTCGCCCAAGCATGTCTGGGTATGCTATTACACCTGGACAAAACCATCACCAGCCGGAGTCTGAAGCAATTTCCTCTTGCTGAATACGCAGCCGAGCACTGGTTCGAGCATGCCCGTTCTGAGGGTGTGTCGCAACATGTAGTGGAAGGGATGAAGCAGCTCTTCGATCGGACAAAACCACATCTCTCCATCTGGCTCTGGATACATGACCCGACACCGACCCCCTGGTGGCGAGGCGAACGAACCGAAGTGCCGTCTTCACCGCGGGGCACCCCCTTACACTATGCCGCTTTTTGTGGTCTACACGATATCGCGAAGATCCTGGCCATTAATCACCCACAGGATGTGAATTCTCAAAGCGGCGATAACCATTCATCTCCTTTGCATCTATCCTCGCATGCGGGATGTGTGGACCTCACACAGATGCTCATAGAGCGCGGCGCAGACATGTCAGCTAGGAACGAGGATGGGTGGACTGCGCTGCATTTGGCATCTCACAATAGCCATGTGAATCTCGCACGGATGCTCATAGAGCGCGGCGCCGACGTGTCAGCACGGAATGAGAATGGCTTGACTGCACTGCATTTGGCATTGCAGGGTAGCCATGTG
>QFFA01004087.1:0-13380 GCA_003316565.1 Russula foetens | reverse complement strand
TCCTGTTGTTGCTGCTGTTGCCGTCGTCTTGAGCGTCGACTTCCACTACCATCTCCTTCTGTGCCAGCGCCCTCCACAGCAATAGGGTGAATTCTTCCACTAGTGATACCCACCGGAACGAGACGATCTCCAACCTGCCTCATGATTATACGTCGATTCGCGCGGCGTGCAGCAGCAGCTTGGACTGCCGCCAACTTGGCCTCCCAGTCGGGATGGGTTTGATCTGGGTTGTCGACATACATGAGACGTTGCACGTCCAGAGTAAAGACGGATAACGGTGCATACCCACTGTCACGACTTCAGGGTCGGTATGTTCATAGCTCTTGACCCGCCTTTGTTGTTTCCCATTTCTGACCTTGGTACTGTCAAATGACCGCTGAGAGTCCTTGGGTGAGTCTGGCCAGGTGGGGTGAGCCTGGGAATGATGCCGGAATAGGAAGAATGTGGACGTGAGCGTAATGATTCATCATCGTGGTCTGGGCCAGGTGAACAGACATACCCATCCCTCACTTCCAATGCCTGTCCTCCAAGGGGGAGGGGTGTAAACGACGCCGAAGTTTTCTTGAACACAAAATGGACAACAAGCGGGCTCGGAGACCATATGTGTTACCGTAGGTTCAGTCCTCTTTATCTGCACAAAACATTCTGAACAAATCGCCTGGTCACAGCAACGAGAGCGATTGATGTTGGGAGGATAATACTAAAGGGAAAAGGTGTCAGATAAGTCGGGTCATTAGGGTGGCAAGTGACGGACGAGGAAACATATTGGACATTCCGTGGCATCTCGGTAGATCGTAGCGTCGGCACTACGGGGTAGTTCCTTCGATATACTCGGACGCTTATGATGATTGGATTTCGTTGGAGGAGGCGGCGCGTCGCTGCGTGCCCCCGCACCTTCACGATCGACGGGGACTGGTGGTTCTTTACGGGCGGCAAGGATTTGGTCGTCGTCCCAAGAGCTCTCGTAATCCTCTAGGGGACGATAAAACGGGGCGATTTTGCGGTCGATGATAAACTGTGTGACGACGTCTTCTTTCCAATCTTTATTGCCGGTATAGACCCCTTGGGGAGTGAGATAGCCAAAGTCGACAGTATCCTCGTGATGAGCCCGGTAGGATGACGATGACGCACTGTTCCCCATTGCGACTACGTAAGAGGGGGGATGGGGTTATGATCAGGGTTGTGGGCCAGGGCTTGAGCTGAATTTACTACAGACCACAGTAGGAACAGGTGTGAGGGTGAGGGTGATGATCCTTGGTACAGTACTAGTATTCGCTCCCACTCCAACCCAACCCCGCGTGGCACTCCGGCATCCGTAAGCCAGAACCGGCAACACGTCCCGTATCTCTCACCCGACCCGACCCATTTATTTACTCTGTAAATGCTCTCCACCCAATCCACTTCTCAGCGCCCTCAACGTCCATCAATTTACACAAACTCTTTCGCGCATTTATCTGACTTATATGCCGATGCTCGTTTGCATGGCTATCAAGGTCCAACCCGTACAGTGAGACTCCCAGGAGCAGCCGCCAGTAGTGGAGGCGCGATCGCTAAAAGTGAAGACGGAGAGCGGTGTGTAGTTGCGGGAAAAGAATGTGTGTTCCTCGATGATGGTTTTGTATACACATTATTCATTGGCCCATTGGACGGCTGCATTCATTCATAGGCTTGCGCATCTTGCGCATTTCTGATACCCAGACCTCACTTAATCCAGATCACAAGTCAGCTGTCGGTAGAGGGGGCCATCGCATTGATGCGTCGCGCAATTTATGGACCGGGAGCGGGTTGAAAATGGAGAGCGTTAGTACAGACGTCGCTTGGGGCCGTGGGAGTAAGTCTCAGCCTTACGGGGGGAAGGGGGAAAGTAATCTCAGGAAATACACAGGCTACGATAACAAGATCCTCACGAGCGCACGGAACGGCGAGCTCATCATGTGGGACCTCAACAAGCTCGGTCCCTCCAAGTACGGTGAGTAGTCAATATGGCTGAGTGCCCTGCGTATGGCGTAGATATCCTCGCGCAGAGCGTCGGACGCGCCTGCACCTCCGTTCAATCCATGTCCTCGCCTATTCTCCCATCGTGGCAAACTATTGCATGACCGGCTCTGCCGACGGCGACATAAGAGTTTGGGTGAGTCCATGGCCTACTTGGGTGTGTGCATGCGCTGAAAGCAAACAGGACCTACGAGACATGAGAAACTCTGTCATAAGGCTCCACCACCCTGCCGCTGTTCGCACAGCAGCCTTTTCATGCAGCCAAGCGTGTCCTGTACACGCTATTGTTGGTCTGGACAATGGTTCACTGTACAGGTCGGCGTTCTTCACATCATTATTGCTTCATTCTCACCCTCCCTACCCATCAGGTACGATTTCTCGATGGGACCAAAAGGCCAGCTCGCTCGTTTACCCGTTGCCCATACGGGCCCCATTCTCACACTCGACTGGTGCGCACCGGATGGCGGTGTCCCCGGCGCTGGCGGGTGGATTGCCAGTGGCTCACTTGACCGGACGGTGAAAGTGTGGGACCTTACCAGTCCCCACTTTGAGCGTGTACCTTATACGATTTCAACACAGTTCCCTGTACGCCGCGTACGGTGGCGTCCGGGGTATGAGTGCGAACTCGCTGTTGCCTCAAATGCAGAGTTTGGCGTAGGCACCATGTCAGACGTCAGTGACTCTGGCACTCTCGTGGACGACGACTCGGAGAAATCCGAGGTGGCTACTATGAAGGGGAGGACGGATATTGGGAATGCGGTTGAAATCTGGGATGTAAGGAGAGGATACATCGCAAAGTGGCAGGTAGGAGGGTCTGCGATTGAGGGTGGTGTCTCGGGTATGTTCACTTGCATGCATCGACGGAGGCGGGCCTGAAATGCGCGCTCCCTATGACAGATATCGAGTTCCGAGACTCGCACGCTCTCTGGGCGCAGCACTCATCCGGGACGTTCGCTCAACTCGATCTCAGGAATTCATATCGTCCCTTGGACGCCGTCCCCCGTCTCGCGGCGTCGTGGACTGTTTCGAATTCGCTTACGTTTGTTGTAGACAAGAAGAACCAGTGGGAGGTCCCATATGATGACGTGTAATGTCCCTTCTACTGTTCGATGACCCAGGTCTTACCGCCCCTTAGAGACCCAAAGACTAGGCAGTCCGTGTCACTCCCCAAATTCAAAGCCCTGGGAAGCAAGCCCTTTAAACCGGTTGGGCAAAGTGTGGGAACGCACCTGTTCGATCCCTCCCGCAAAGAGTCGGATAGATTTTCTGTTCTCGCAAAGGGTTACGTCGTTGACGGATACGACAAAGTGGCTATTTGCGAGATTAATGGACAGGCCGCCTTGGAAGCAGATCACTACCAAGTTTTCCAGATGTGGTGTCTGTTAAGGTCTCTTTTCACACCGCCGCCAGCCTCCCCTAGGATATCTCGGCCACCAACACCACCACTGTCTCCCTTGTCACTTCCCTCTCGTATCCTACCCCATTCATGTTCGGCTCCTGCAGCCATTCCAACTTCCTCCAATGGCCTATCCCCAAGCGTTTCCCCCAGACCCCTTGATACGCCAAGAGGCTTGTCCTCCGATGCCATATTGAATTCTCACATACCGTATGCTTCTTCAGGAGATTCTCCACATCCTGTCTCGTCTGCCTCGCCATCAAATTCACCATCCCCTCAGCGTATTTCCAGTACAACACAATTAGTTTCGAGTCCCCAGTCAGTGTTCAGCACACCATCGACGACATCCACTCGCTCCCCAACAATCTTCTCGCGACATCCCTCTAGTGCGGCCTTCCTCGCGAATCGTCCACGAGCCCAGACTCTCCAACGCCCTTCAGTTTCTACCCCTTCTCTTCAGTCAAACGAGACTTCTACGTCTCCTAGTTTACGCCACGTCGGCGAGGGGACACTGGACGACTCGGATTCGAGCGGCAGCGAGAGCGACCTCAGCTCCCTCCCGTCTGCACCTGCCCTATCACCCACCACGCAGGCGTTATCACGCGGGTCGTTCTCCATCACCCGCCCACATCCCAGCCCACTTTCACGCGTCGCTGCGGCTAGCCACCAAACGTGGACTGAAGACGAACGTGAGGTGGACGGCGACTCGCCCTCTCCTGCTTCGTCCGACACCGAGTCCGAATGCGATACAGCGCCGACGCGGACCCGCGCCCGCTCCCAATCCCTGCGTCGACGCGCCGCAAGACGTCGCAGCCTGAGCGCGACGCGGGTGCCACCGCTCCCCGTCTCGACGATGCAACTGCAACTGACGGCGGCGGCAGTTCCGCCGCTCGTGCTTGAGCGCCCGTGCTCGCGCAGCAGTACGCGCACGGTGACGGCACACGACGATGGCGAACACGAACCGTTTCTCCCGTCCGGGCAGCAGAAGAGCTCGTCGCGCGTCGCCTCGGGCGGCATGTCCATGTCCGATGGCCTATTCGGCCCGGGTGAGGATCCACATGGACACGGCGACGTGCCGGATGCGCAGGATGTTTACGTGCGCAATAGTGTGTGGAGGCGCGTGGAGGACGTGCGCCAAGCGATTCGTGCGGCGCTCCGGGAGGCGTTAGAAGAGCGTGCGGAGGCAGGTGACGTGCAGACTTGTGCCGTGATGGCGCTCGTGGCGTCGGAAGAACTTCGGATAGGGATGCGGCGTGTGCAGTTGTTCGTGGAGGCCTACATTGGTGAGTAGACCGTCGTTACAAATGGAGGCGCGGGCTATCGGAAGTGCAGGCGTTGACATCGTGTGTGGACAGAGCTGTTGACGCGGATGAAGCTGTATGTCACCGCAGCGTATCTTCGAAAATACTCGGACATACCGGATATACGCACCCCGACCAATGTAAGTCCCTCGAATCAATTATTCCAATCTGGCGATTCATTATTGTTATAATTTATTTTTTTTCAGCTTCAAACGACGGTCTATATGTCTTGTGGGCGGTGCGGAAAGCCCATCCTTGCCCAGCAAGGCGGTTCCATGTGCGCGACCTGTAGATCTCCTGCGGCAACGTGCTCGATTTGGTACGTCTCTTTTCTTCATTCCTCAATTTTCGCTGTTGCCTATTCTCCAAGTGTTGACTCGATCACGACCCGTAGCCACCTCCCAGTAAAATCCATGCTGTTCCAGTGCGCCGTTTGCTCTCACGGAGGCCACCAAGCCTGCTACAGGCGGTTCTACGCAGTGATGCCATTGGTACCCCTTCCACCCCCATCATGGTCACCATCACCGGGATCCCCGCTGAAATTACCTCACCGTCCTTGTCGTTCGACATCGCGTAGCAAGGAGACAGATCACGATGAGGAGACCGATATCGGATTGCCCGATGACTCGTTTGACACCGCCACGGTTGCTCCCGCCCCTCGCCAATTGATGGGTCACTCCTGCGCAGCGGGATGTGGCCATTTTTGCTGGGTAGCAAATTTCAGGGAGGACGATGAGAAGCCCTGACCGATCCCCCCTTTCTCTTGTCATTTTCCGGCCAGAGGGAATTGCGTTTATACACTTTGTACATTGCGCAGGTGGGATATACAGGCCTATGCAGACTACATGCGATGGAGGTTGTAAAACACATGGGCGTGAGGCGATAATTTATGCAGACAAAACTGGTATCAAAAGCGAAACTGAAGAGTAGTCACGTGTGATATGCATATGGGTGTCTCACCAGCTCGTCATATAACTCAGTCGGCAGATCGCGAACGAGGGTGACAGCGATTCCAATAACTGGGGAGGCTTCTAGGGGAGGAAAAGTGCGCAGCAGACGCATTGGTCTAATAAAAGCGGGATGAGAACCGGATCATAGCCGAGGAAGACAACGTACGACGACGACGCCATTACATCGTCACGGATAAGGAGTAATTGAGCGATTACGCAAAGGACGTTAAGGTGCACTCCAAAGGCCAAAAGAAAATCCCAGAGCCGGAGAACCTGGTCGAGCGGTGGAGTGCAGGCACAAAGCGTGAGAACAGCTAGATTTTGGAGATAAGAGACTATCTATCCCATAACCAGAGCGATAGCACTTACAAGGAAAGGCATATAACTCGGCAGAAAGGTTCTTTGAGCGCAGATAATTGAACAACTCTGGGTCGACGATCTTCAGGCATCTGTCGAGAAGCTATGATGCGTGAAATTTTAAGACTTGCAGCCAATCTCGATTGGGATGATACGAACCCTCAAACCACGATGAACACCCTCGAGGGTGGGTTGGACATAAAGCGGACAAGACTCTTCTATGAATTTTGCGAAGCAGAAAAATGCTTCTAGCTCCGAAGGCATGGTATAAAGGAATGGGGCCGCCAGAACATTCATGCCCTGCACGTAGGTGAAGCCTAGCTGCTGAGACGACTCTTGTCTGTCTAAAGGGAGGTGAGTTTCCAAGGTATGGAGAGCGGCCGACGATGCAAATCACCGTGATTTCGCCAGACGAAGGCGTCAAGAAGACGGACAAGCATGTCCTCCCGGACTCGTTCCTTAAAACCGCGATCGGTAGCAAGCGTGCTGAACAAATATCGCAGAAACAATAACAACATCAGAGGAGGGTGAGAGATGGGGATGCAACAATATGACTGCGCACCGGAAGGTATCGTTGCGAATCTTCTCCCTCACTTCGCAGGGTCCCCTCGCGACGTATTGAAGGAACGTCTCAGCAGGCAGGTCATTAACCCTAAGCAGGATTTTCCAAATCCTGTATCGCAACGTAGGATCCTGCAAAACAAGAAATAAAAAAGTTCGCAATAGGGGCGAGATCAACACACACAGAAGCGGGCGAGCGGGAGAGAGCCGAGCTCAAAAAATGTGAGTACGTACGGCCTTGGACGGGATGCCCTCGATGAGAATGAGCCGACGGAGCTTCTTCACGCTTTCCTCGACGTCGTCCGGCGTTCGCGATTTTGACGACAGCTTGGGCAGCGACAGAATCTTGTTGAAGGCATGCGCGGTGGCGGCCAAATCCGCAGCCGAGCCCATAGTCGAATTTGCTCGTCGGCGACTTGGTGGTCAAGTTAGCCTCTTTCTTTTTTGACAGGCAAGGGGGTTGGGTTGCCAAGGGAGGATTGGCTGGTCGTGAAGCCGTGAGAAAAGTGACCTGCCTGACCACGCGGCCGTTGATCGCCAGACCCAAATATGAAATGGACAATTTAAGGGCTTATACTGTAACTCGTACCATTTATAATGCAGCGAAGTCGGGTCTCGCAGCAATCCAGTGCCTGCCTCTTCAACGGGATCGTCTTCCTCCGCGCCCGCCTCTCCAGTCCCTGATTGAGAACCTTACCCGCCAGTCGTCAGCGCTGTGCTAGCGTATCTCAAGCCTGGATCCCGTGATTTCCCCCGACGTTTCATATCGAGGCACACGAAAACACAAGACTTCTAGATCCAGCTTTCCCGCAAGGCGAACTTTCCGTATATTAATCATTAATCGCTGCTAAATTTGAACTCTTTGTCGGGATTCCCGATGAACTCAGAACTCAGGCCCCCGTTATCCAATCATCAAAGACCTGCTGTCCTGTCCTGGACTTCAAGACCCCATCATCTAATCGAGTTCCACTTCCAAATTGCTCAGGATTGGGTGATCCCTTACATTGGCCGGGGGCTCGAGGAGCTTGCCTGAGGATATTCTGATAACTGGTTCTGATTTGTGAGTGGATAGGAAATGAAAGGCGGACATGGGCCAGGGGTAGGATGAAGGTGGGATCCATCTATGTGTAGGAATAGGAACTCGTACTAGTAGTAGATCTCACCATAATCTGTGGTGAGCCCAATGTACAGCGGGCGACATTTTGCCATTCCATCTGTTTTGATTTACAATGGCAAGATCGATCCGTATAGCTAGTCAATGAGTTCGGGTTCAAGGTTGAGTGGAGAGTCTATGTCACATCCTCGAATCCTAATCCTACACTATGCACAGGATGCCGGTTGCCTTAGACACGTACACTGCGCATAGTATCCCGGACGCATCGAATTTTTTTAGACAGCTCTTGCCGATATCTGGAAGTTCATGGGGTGGTTTGAATTGATTTGGTTCAGATTTTGGAGATTGTAGAGTTGAACGTTGAACTATTCAATGAATGTCTTCTCAGCGCTGATGACAGAGCAAACCACGTGCTCGTTGACCACCCGACCTAAGTTAAACGAATCTGGAAAGCTGGACCAAGGCACACCTCCGACTCAGTCCCAACGCGCTCGCGCTCTATTCGCACGATGGACGTGCCATTCATATCCTCCGGGGCCCTGAGTCGTGCACATTATGTTCTGGTTCGCAAAGTTGAACGTGCGCAAACTCCTCAGCAAGCCGACGACTATCTCCTTGAGGAAGTCATCGCCCTCCGCGATCGCCTTTCGCGTCCCGGATTCTCTTCCGTGGGTTCAACACGCCCCTTCCCGCGACTAACTTTTATTGAATGTCCCAGATTACTTAGGCCCAGTGTCGAGAGTATCTCATTCTCCTACTATATTGTTCCATGAACACAGTAGCCGGACTCCCTCCTGGTTCGCTAGAATTTGCACTCCCACATGCCGTGAACCTGGCGGAAGCTGGCTCTTCGATCGAGGAAAGGAAGGCTGGTACGTTTTGCGCTGCCTAGATCCACCTCGTGTGCCCCAGCTCGTGCCAGGGTATCTTTTCTGCTCCGAGATTATGCCCCCGCATCATGATCTGAAACTAATGCTCGTGAACACACTTCGTAAGGTACACAGTTTTTCTCTAACAAAGTACACTGTCCCAAGTTGCTCTAGGACCTCGAGTCTGACTCGGCTATGCGCGTAACCCTCGCGTTGAACTACCTCATCCAGTGCCCAAGCGAGGACGTGATCCCAGCTGTACAGGAACGGTTGCATGGTTTATTATCTCACAAAACGTGCGCCATCCTTTCTTTCACTCGGAATTGGTGGTCCTAATCACGCCTTTTAAAGACCGCATATACGCAGACGGACACTGCATGCTGCTCGCTCTCTCGCGGAATGCGATCCCTCTATGCTCCGGTGGTTGTCGCCTGATATTTCAAGGTGCATTCGTGATAAAGACCAAACTGTCGTGGGCTCTGCACTTGCTGTGTGCGACAGTCTACATAAGGTTAGTTTATGTCGCCACGTCCTGGTCTCGTGCACGATCTACGATCTTACGTTCCTAGAATGGATTGCTCGGCCCAGATGCCCTCGTCAATGTCTATCGGGCACTTCTCCACTTTGGAAAGTCTTCCACGAGCTCGTCGGCAGCGGCATTGATAGTTCGAAAGGCAATGAAATTATTCTCTATTGTTCAGTAAGTCCTTGCAACCTCAGTGGAGCAGGCTAGACAACGTTCTAGGGTAGACCCTCCACAGAAGTGTTGAAAGCTACTGTTGGACTTATCAAACGATCTGCCAACAACACGAAAGTCCATGGTGAGTACGCTCACGATATCCGTTACTCGACAAGATATGAACTGACGTCTTCATAGCCCTACTCTACGACGGTTTCTCGGTCCTGAGAAATACCCCTACGGACATATTGATACCCTTTACGGCGTCGAATGGGTCCCCCGTAGCTCATATACGCCACCTGCTCTCAGATGATGCAAGTGACCAACTCTTGTTTCTCTCCTGCTTAGCTTGCGTTCCGCCGGCCATATGGGCGGGTACAACACAGGATATCCCTGCAGTTCTTGAAGCATGGGAGGTCGATCGCGTGATGCAACTGCTGTCATCCCCCGATCCTGCCATTCGATTAAAAGTGCGCTATCTACTCTTTCTCCTCAGGGTGTCCTCTCAGACGGCTCTCAGACGCTACGCATCTTAATAGGTGTTGACCCGTCCGTCGTCGAGTTGTACTTTTCCCAAAGACTAGAGGGCCTGAATCGCTCTGCGGAGTCGTACGAGGACGAGGTGCTCGCCCTACTCGACGTTATAAAGATTCTCGCCGGTGACGACGCCGAAATGTATGCGAGGTCTGTAAGGGATGTCATATCGCCTACGGGCGCTGTGCATGAGGCAAGGCGGAGTTCCCAAGTTCTTGAACGCGCAGTGGAGAATGTGTTGTCTTCTCTTCGTGACGGTGAACCCAATTTGTTCGCTTACGTCGGATGGCATACAATTAGCTGACTTTGAGCGGGCTCTGTCTAGGGGAAGCCTCCTTTGGAGAGAATGTCGCGACCACATTGCTGACGCCACTCGCGGAAGGAGAGACAGAGATTTCCTTCAGTCCTACTCTCATGGTCGTGCTAACAGCTCTGGCCTGCGAATACGCCGGGCGCGTTCCTGTGTCTCCTCTTCAGCTGCTACATGGGTTGAGCAAAGGACTGATCTCATACTCGGGTCCGTGTATTTCGATGGTCCCTTTTCTCGCCTACCTCTTATTAACTTTTCTGTAGCATCTATCCAAGAGGCTATCCTTCTGACGATGATCCGTTTAGCAGCCGAATGCCAAAAGATCCCCCCTGAACCAATCTCAGAAGTTCAACATCTCAAGGCCATATCAGGTCGCCATATATCACGGGTTTGTTTCTTCATCTACGCCTCCTGCTTGGCGTTGGCCTCATAACGAGAAATCATCAGAGATGTTCTCAGTTTGAAGACATGATCAGCAAGCCAGATGAGTTGAGGACTGCTGTCGCGAGCAGTCGTTCCCGCTCAGTGAGGGTCATTAATTTGGGAGACACATTTATAATATTGACACGCTGAATAATATCCCTCCAGCTTCCAGACTTTCTCCTTGCGCTCGAATCAAAATCATCAGCGGTTCCTCGCTCGCCTCGCCTCAATCCCTCCTCACGTACTATATCGCCATCATCACCCAGCGGAACGCAGCAGAAGCTCCGGTATGCAGCCTACGAACCTCCACCACCCGCCCGGTCACGTCGTCCGCGCGGTGCGAGCAGCACGCGCTCCACGTCCTCCTTAGACTCCTACGATGACCTTTCGCGGACTGTAACGGCTGGAGACTTGGCAATTGCAGCTGGCAGTCCGGAGCTGCGGGCGCTCTCACCTGTTTGTACTCTTCACACTTATCTTCGGGTGATGGTACGATACGACCTAACTGTACGAATAACCACAGCCCGCGCAAAGCCCGCCTGTATCTCCAAAGCCCAAACCAGAGTCTACCAATCTGCTTGTGCGTGTCCTTGACATGACATGATCCATTTGGAAGCCCGTGCTCATTTTATGACACAGAGTCCCCGCGCTGATTTGATCTCACTCGAGTCCCCTTTCATCGCTGAGCCCAAGTCAGGTGAGGTCACAGTCCCTGAGGCAAGTGACGAGAACCAGGACTTCGCAAGCGTCTGGGATGCAGCGACGGTGTTCTCTGCGCGAGGATGGTGCGACGGGACTTTGGATGTGGTCGTACGTCGCCTGCAAGCCCTCGGATTTCCCCGGGGTCTTTCTGTTCTCCCTGCAGACCAGCCGCCATTCGAAGGTGGGCTCCTCCGTTGGCATGTTTGATCACTATGGCTCTGGTCTAATGGCTCCGTCATTGTAGGTGATCTGAAGGTCTTGGTTCTCGGAGATCTGGACGGGCGTGGACGGGCGGCATTAAGATTGCACGAGAGTCCAGATAACGACGAGGACGGTTGTTTATGGCGTATGCGGAGCGAAGACGAAGCTGTACTGGGAGCTGTAAAGCAGGTCCTGGCAGGATAAGGGTGAAGACAGTTTGCCGTATGTCGGGACTACGAATGGCGGGAGATTTTTGTCGATTCTATTAGATATATTCTAGTCTACGCAAAGATGCTGTCTCGGGAAACTTGACAATCTTCTCAACAGCTTGGTATTTTGTTTTCGCAAAGACAACTGGTCGATGGACGTGTTTCACAGCGGGGAAGTGGGGAGAGGCCGGAAAAATAGGGTCATCAGCTGTGTCGTTTCTGTCGCACGCTATAGCCTCGGATCTTAGCACTGCCCCATTGGAGATTCGGAGTGCCATCTACTATATATCAAGCTGCGTAACATGTGCGAATACACAATTGGATTCCGAATCCATTTGTCAGTCAAATATGTGGTACCGTGCTGACCAGAGACAGTACGACTGGGGGCCGCGCGCTTTTTTTTTTCGGAAATCGTAATCGACCTCAAAGAAACTCAAATGAGTTCTGGATTCAACGTTTCAACTTTCAACAATCGGTGAATCAATTCATCGTTGGCTGTGAGCCGCGGCCTGCCTCCCTTTTTTGGATTCTTTATTGACGGATCGAATAAGAAAACCGCAAAATTTAGCGGGCTTCAGAGGCAATTATTCAAACAATCGGTGAGAACATTTCCAGGCTTTAGAAGAGGCCATCAAGGCCCGAGGTTGAGATTAAATTAAATTATATTTAAATAATGCGGGGTAAATTAAGTGATGATAAATGAAAATAATCGATCGCCAACTAAATCTTCGCTTTCGAGATTGCGTGTTGGTGTGTTACCCTCACAACAGTCCTCATCATTCAATGATCAATTGTCACGATGGCGTTTGCCAGTGACCAATGGCCAGTCGCCGCGCGTTCTGAGAAGCTCCAACGTGCTGAGGAGGATTTGGAACGATCCAGGTCAAACGAGTTTGTGTCATCACCTCGAAACGAGCTCGTTTGCTTGCACAGAGACCGAGTTGGGGGCTGGTAGGACAGAAACGTGCGTCATTGGAATTCTCAAATTAGCGCCAGCGCCAGCGAAGCGATTCGTGATGTTAGCTGAAAGCTCGCTGGACAGTTCCGAAAGAGAGACGAACTGGGGGGGGGGGAATGCGAACCCGAAACTGGTGGCACTCGTGGCCCTGCCCGGGAGACACTCGTAGCCTACTGCTCATGGTGCTGCACGCGGATCTATTCATATCAGTCGGTAACTACTGACAATCTAAACGAACGAGAGTGAGGGACCCAAGAGGAAGCGGCGATGTTCGATGTTGGTAAGAAGAGGAATGCTGAAAAGCGAGCGGAAGATCTAGGCCGAACGTACAAAAAGGGGTCGAATACTCGGGTCCTGCCAGTGCAAGCATGGTGGTCCCGAACAAGGCGAGGTGTCGCTCGCGCGCCTCGTGCATGACATGACATGACAGCTATCGATGTGGCGCGCTCTTGTGCCATCGGCCGACGAAGGGCGGGCGGTCCGAATGGCGTCGGCGGCGGGTTTTGAGGCGCGGCAGTGGGGACTAAGAGGTGAGGTAAGTCGGGCTTGCAGGTGCGCGGGCAACGTCGCCTGGTCGAATTTGCTCCGTTCCGAGGCTACGGCATGACATCCGAGTCGATACAACTGTCGTGGCTATCTGCAGGTGCAGAGCATGGATCCAGAGTTGCCTCAAATTTCTCATATTAGCCAGGCAGACACAAGTTCAGCACCTCGTGGATGCGGGCGAGCAACCCCGACATGTAAAAGGTCACGCGTGAGCTCCGTACTCATATTACATTCAAATAGCGCCATGCCCTATTGCAACAACCAAGATATACAAT
>QFFA01004081.1:0-10678 GCA_003316565.1 Russula foetens | reverse complement strand
GGCTGATCTAATTCTGCTGTGCTTTCGATGGGTCATGGTGCGGGAGAAATCGGAGGGGACGACGGGTAGAGCCGGAAAGCGCCCTACCAACGGTCAAGCATCCCGCTTGGCCCGGTTGCGAACCACTGGCACGCGCAAAATCATCGGCGAGAAAAGAAAGAGGTCGAGTGGGCGTTATGCACAGCCCTTCAAAAGCAGGACCAGATCGGGACACGACCACGAAACCCACTATGTGCTATCCCCGTTCTCGGAGGATCTCTCACCGACGATGTCTGATCATCCGCGGTTTCGTTTCGTATAACCTCCCGACGACATGCAACACACGGAACTGGCAGAATGTTTTCCCGTTTTACATATTATTGACGTTGTATCGAGTGCGAGTGTATAGATAGCTTGCACTGCCGACTCAGTGCAATGCCTTTCCTGTCTCTGCTACTTGAGGCGATAAACGCTCTCTCCACCTCCAATAGTCGTTAGTTGTCATGACCTTAATCTCTCCGTGCCGCGCGCTAAATAAAAACTGAGGCCCGAGGGACGAGGCACTGTGTGAGATCATTGGCTTCCTCGGTCTGACCGACGACCGACGAAACTGTAGGCCTTGCTTTATATAAGCACAAACACCACCAGATGCCAGTGCGAGATCGGAATGGAACTACACACAGCACGCGGTCTTGGGTATTTCAACGTAGTTTGTTCAGTTTCTGAATGAGGTCGAATTTGAAGCTGGTATCTTGAAAGAAAGGGGGTCAGCGCCTTTGAGCCACGGCCCAAAGCCGAGATTCCAAGAATTTTGAAAGGTAGACTCGACGACTCGGAATAACACAGCATAAGAGGAAGAGGGATGAGAGGTTTTTGCCAGCACGACGGGCTTGCTCCCATGTGGGTCAATCGTGCTGGCAGTTGTCTGAGGGCAGGCGGAACAACTTGGTCCCTTGCGCCTTAAGCTCGTAGGTTCACCCGTGAGTGCGAGATGGCCTACCACACCCCCAAACGCCGCGACCAAGCCGCTTTCTCCCAAGCACCGTCATCACGACAGTTCGAGCCTTCGACGGCCTCCCGCACCTCCACCACGCCTCTTGCGCTATCATCAGATCAGCCGAGAAACCGAGAGAGTGGAAGACCGGATCCGTGATTTTCTTGTTTATATTTAATATTTTTTTTTTCTTTTTGGTATGACAGTTTTGGAAACTGGATGGGGCAGCTGCTCCTGCATATAAGACCTCCACTCAGGGCCATCCATCGTCTGCCTTCATTCGCGAACGCTTCTTCCTACTCTCTTCTGCGGCGTCTCCAACCCCATCAAAGGAACAATTCATCAAATTCGTTACCCGTGAGTTGCGACCTTTTTGCTGTTGCGCCTATCATGTGCTACCCCACGGCGTCTAAGACGGATCTTGGCTGCCATCAGTCTGTCTACCCTCATATAAATCTTAAAATTTCCCCTGTATTTCTCTCTTACCGCCCGCTCATTCTTCCTCTAGCTCCCCTCCACCAACATGCCCACTCACTCCATCACTCCCTACGTGACCCCTCACATCCTCCACAAGCACTACGCACAATCACACGACAATGAGTCTGTCTCTAACCGTACGTCGGCCGACTCATGACATCTCACCCTCTCATCCTGTTCATCTGCGTGTAGTCATTGGCCGCGACCTCGAATACTTCTCCCAGGCGGGCTTCGATATGGAGAAGATCACTCTCAAACGCAACGCACCTGTCGCCTTGCTCTATGAGGACGCCATTCGCAATGAAGGTGCCATCATTTCCGCCACCGGTGCTCTGATCAACTTCTCCGGAAAGAAGACCGGTCGTTCTCCCAAGGATAAGCGCATTGTCTACGAAGAAACCAGCAAAGATGACATCTGGTGGGGAAGTGTGAACATCAAGATGGATGAGCGTATGTTATTGTCCATCTTCTGTCCGTGCGTTTGAATAACCCCATTCTCCATCTACGTAGACACATTTGAAATTAACCGCGAACGCGCTATCGATTATTTGAACACGCGCGACAACGTTTATGTTTTCGACGGCTTTGCAGGCGTAGGTTACCCTTTTCCCGGTTAAGTAGCGTGAACGCTCGCTGAACGCAGTTGGCAGTGGGATCCCAAATACCGTATCAAGGTCCGCGTTATCTGTGCCCGGGCGTATCATGCTCTTTTCATGGTTCGTTGAAACTACGGGCTTTAGTTACCTTTTATGGATTCCTTTCTAGAACAACATGCTGATCCGTCCAACGGAAGAAGAACTCGCCAACTTTGGCGAGCCCGACTTTATCATCTACAACGCTGGCCAATTTCCGGCTAACCGCTTTACCAAGGGTATGAGCAGTACGACGTCCGTCGAGATCAACTTCAAGCGTATGGAAATGGTCATTCTCGGAACGGAATACGCAGGAGAGATGAAGAAGGGTGTCTTTTCCGTCATGGTGGGTGCATGATCATGTGTGCTTCAAAGCCGATATTGACGCGTCCTTTTGACGCAGCACTACCTGCAACCCGTCAAGTTTGGTCAACTCTCACTACATTCATCCGCCAATGTCGGCATCGACAAGGGTGACGTCACACTCTTCTTCGGCTTGTCGGGAACAGGAAAAACGACTCTGAGTGCCGACCCGCGGCGTCTGCTCATCGGTGATGACGAGCACGTCTGGTCTGACACTGGTGTCTTCAACATCGAGGGTGGCTGTTACGCAAAGTGCATCAACCTCTCCGCCACAAAGGAGCCCGAGATCTACAACGCGATCCGCTTTGGCAGCATCCTCGAGAATGTTGTCTACAACCCCGGAACGCGTTCGCCCGACTATGACGACGTTAGCATCACCGAAAACACACGCTGCGCGTATCCGATTGAGTTCATCCCGAATGCGCATATACCGTGCACTGTCAACCGCCAACCCAGCAACATCATCATGCTTACGTGCGACGCCTTTGGTGTGCTTCCGCCCGTGAGCAAGCTCTCGCCCGAACAAGCCAGCTACCACTTCTTGGCTGGATATACTTCGTACGTCCAACTCTTATGTTATGGATTTTGTCACCGTATTCACTCTTGCGTCTACAGCAAGACACCCGGAACAGAGGATGGCGTCCTTGAGCCGATCCCAACTTTCTCAACGTGTTACTCTGCCCCCTTCATCGTTCTCCCTGTGAGTTTTCTGTTATTGTTGAGTAGTTCGTCACTCCCGCTCATCGAACATCGAATTTTAGCCCGGTCGCTACGCCGAGATGCTCGCAGAACGCATGTCGAAGCACAAAGTTGACTGCTGGCTGATCAACACTGGCTGGACTGGCGGCAGGTACGGCACTGGCAAACGCTGCCCGCTCGCGGTGACCCGTCGCATCGTCGACGCCGTCCACTCTGGCGAGCTCAAGAATGCGCAGTTCGAGAACTTCGAGACGTTTAACCTGCAGATCCCCACTGGAATCGAGGGCGTCCCGCGCGAGGTGCTCAACCCCGGACTCGCGTGGCCGGACCGCGCCGCTTTCGAGCGAGAAGTCCGCAAGCTTGCTGGCATGTTCAACAAGGCGTTCGCGTTGTACGAGAATGATGTGGATGAGAAGGTGCGGCTCGCCGGGCCACAGTTGTAGAATGTCTTTTTCTTTATATCGTAATTTTTCCTCCTCTCTCGAGTGGACGTCCACCATCGGACGCAGCCTCCCACCGCCCGTCCGCACAATCTTTGTTTGTTTGTTGGTTATGATGCACCAGTACACCTCAATAGTTCACAGACCATCCAAAAGGCGAATGTTAGGATTGCCGTAGATGCGTACCTATTACATTGCGTGCTTGTGAATGGCTAATATGTATTCAAAGTCGAGAAATAATAGGAAAAGCTGTGCAAAAAATAATTCAAAGCCCCCTTGAGTAATTTCAAATACAATATGATCGATCACTTCCCCGCTTGCGTTGCGGTTCCAGCGGGTGTTCGTGTTCTTCAACAAACACCAGGTGCTGCCGCTCTTCCTCCCTCGCAAGCCTCTTACCCTCCTCCTCGACGTCCTTCGTAAACTTTCCGAGCACGCCATGCACCTCCCTGTACACCTGACGCGAGAGCGCCTCGCCCGTGACAAGACGCCACGTGCCCTGCAGGTCGCGTCCCTCGATCGCCATCAGGTACGCCACCGCGACGAACGGCTCGCCGACGATGAGAATCCACCCGTGCGGGCACGCGACCCGCGCGCGGACCAACAACTCCACCACCTCCCGCAACGTCTGCTCCTCCTCGATGATCAATAGCCCCACCGGCACGCTCCCGCTCCCGTCTTGCGGGAACCGCAGCTGCGCGCCGATGCCCCCCTTCGCGCGCGTCAGGACGTGCGTCACTGTCACTGGCACTGCTAGTCCCGTTTGACGGTGGGATGACTCGGACGTGGCGATCGCGCCCGTGTACGCGCCCGCGCCGGGGCCGGAGGAGAACTGGGCCGGGTCGCCCACGACGATGCCGGGCGCGACGAGTCGCGGGAAGGGCCCGCCACCTGCAAAGACGCCGAGTTTGAGTCCTGGCGGGTGGCTCGAGGGCGCTTTGGAGGGGAAACTCATCCGACGGGGCTGTGATCGGCCTTTTGTTTGTTTTGTTTGTTTTCGTTCGGGTTAGGATAGAAGGTGGCGTGTATGGGTGGCGTTGGTGTTGGTGTTGGTCGTGGCGATGGCGATGGCACTTGTGAAAGGATTCCAGTATCGTGGGTAGTACTGTACTGTGTCCGAGTCGGGCTGCGAACGCCGTCACGGGTCCGTGTGTGTACCCTGCAGGGATGCCGTAGTACTAGTCGTCAATGATGGACTGATGAAATATCCCTATTTTTGTCTTTTGTACGCCCAGAGCCTGAGGACTCCTGATGCGCAGGATCGTAGACACACATGTGGAAGGTGGCGACTCGGATATGGTCACCCAGATCTGTGGTAGTGACAATGAGGAGGGGGTGGGAAGAGGCCCAAAGTTGACATAAAAGTAGGAGCGCAGCAGTGGCACACTTGTTAAAGGCTAGGTACAAAAGATGGAGTATTGCCGTTGCGTACGATAAAATGACGATGGGACGAGGGTGGGAGTGGCGTTACAGCACGGTGGCGCCCCTGGTAGGTGATGAAGGCATGGTACTACTGTAGGAGACTACTGAAAGACAAGAAGATGTAGATAGTACAGAAATGAGTTTCTGCGCTTATTATCACCTTCTCACGTCCAATAATGGCCTTAATGATGTGTGAGAGGCAGTGCGGTTACCCTAATCTGTGTCATTCCGATCAACTCCTCTCTTCCGATATGTCCCCATCCTCGACTTTCCAAGCGCTCTTCGACGTTGCCCTACAAGATTACGAAAAGCAGACCGGAACCAAATTGGCTGACCATGCTCTGGCCAAACAACTCGAAGCGTGCGATTCTGTAAACTCCGTCACCTCCTTCCTTCAGGAGCGGGCACGGGACTTCCAGGAATTCCGAGGAGAGGATGGAAAGTGCATGAGATCCCTCAAGCGTGTTGTACACGTCCTGTACGCCCTCTCAACAAACGCTGCTGTTGGCGAGAGCATCAGTCTAGTAGTACGTTGCAAGATATCCCTTGGAATCTCACGTTCCTTTCACATACCCAACAGCCATTCCCACCAACGAAAGCAATATTCGCCGGATTCGCCGTCTTACTCGCCGTACATACCTTCCCTCGTTCCTATGCCTGCATTTGAGTCTTATGAACATCTCCTTGGCAGGCCGTCAAAGACACCACGGCGAGTTATGATACACTTGTGGACCTACTCGAGTCTATGGAAGGCTTCCTTGACCGACTTGACATTTATACCAAATTCCCTTTTACCCCAATCATGGCGGAGATCATAGTGAAGATCATGGTAGAACTTTTGTCCACACTTGCCGTCGCGACAAAACAGGTGGAGCAGGGCCGATCTAGTGAGTCCATCCTCGCTGATGCGCTCGCTACCTAGCTCAATGTAATATAGCCAAATTTATGAAAAAGCTCCTGGGAGAGAAGGATGTCGAGGAGACCCTTCGGAGACTAGATCGTCTCTCTCTTGATGAGGCTCGGACGACTGCAGCACAGAGTCTCGAAGCCATCTATGGTCTTGTCCAGAATATGCGCACGGTCATGGACGGTGAGCAAGTCCCACTGTGCTTATCGCTCACTCACCACTTACGTGCCGTCCCGTAGATGGCAAAGCGATAGCAGACGATGTCAAAGAGGCTCTTGGTACGTTTGAGGGATCTCGATGACCTTGTGCTCTGTCTGACGGTGCGATAGAAATCATGAACCAGTTACGACGTGGGTTATTCTACATGACCGTCCTTGCTGAGTAGGAGTATACTGAGACTATTCTTCAGGCGACAAGCTACAGCAAGACATCCTAAGATGGCTCTCTCCGCCAGATCCGATGAAAAATCACAAGACCGCTCGTGAATCTCAGCACGACGGAACAGCGACATGGTGGACCGGAGGTGATACGTTCGCAGAATGGAAATCATCTGGCCCGAGTTCGCTGTTGTGGATGCATGGTAAACGTCAGTGATTCGCACGTTCGTGTTTCGCTTGAAACTAACGCTGCCATATTGTCGCCTTTGTAGCTGGCGCAGGGAAAAGCGTCCTTTGGTATGTCCATGTTTGGTTATGAATTCTACGGAAGCCTATAACATGCCATCCCTTAGTTCTTCCATTATCGAAGATATTCAAGAAATGCGCGAGTCCAGGCAAGCGTCACTGGCCTTCTTCTATTGTGACTTCAGGGACGATCAAAAGAAGGATCGGCGCGGGTTGCTCTCATCTCTCCTCGTCCAACTCTGTGATCAGTCCGACGCCTATTGCGCAATTCTTTCCGATTTCTATCTCGCATATCGCAATGGCTCCAAATATGCCAGCGACCGTGAACTGGTACAATGCCTCAAGACCATGCTCAAGGTCCCGAAACAAGCGACAGCTTACATCGTCATCGATGCGCTGGACGAATGTTCGACCTCGACTGACATGCCATCGCCTCGTGACAATGTCTTGGGATTCGTGGAGGAGCTCGTCACATTACAAGCTCCGAATCTTCGGATTTGTGTGACAAGTCGACCCGAGGCTGACATCGAGCCTATCCTCGGTCCTTTGGCATTTCGTTCTGTTTCCCTACACGGTGAGAGTGGACAAGCCCAAGACATCGCGGAATACGTCAAATCTGTTGTCAACAGCGATCCAAAGATGCGACCGTGGAGAAAAGCAGACAAGGAACTTGTCATTGATGTGTTGATGAAGAAAGCTGACGGGATGTAAGGCATTTACTCGACTATTACTCTCTACTCCTGCTTACTCAGTGGATATAGGTTCAGATGGGTGTATTGCCAACTCGCGTACCTCCGCCACTGCCTCCCAGGTCGGATACGGCGTGCTCTTGATGAATTGCCCAAGTCGCTCGACGAAACATACGAGCGTACATTGGAAGATATAGGGGATCAAAATTGGGAATACGCGCACCGGCTCTTTCAATGTGTTGCAGCAGCTTCCCGTCCCCTTCGCATCGCGGAGCTCGCAGAGTTTCTCGCATTCGATTTTGAAGCCGAATGCACGCCCGAATACCTGGAGGATTGGCGCCCCGAAGACCCAGGACACGCGGTGTTCTCCACCTGTTCGAGTTTGCTTACTGTCGTCAACGTGGATGGTTCACAGGTCGTCCAGTTTACGCATTTTTCTGTGAAAGAATATTTGGTGTCAATGCGGATTGCGAAAGCAAAGGACGCGATCTCCCGTTTCCACGTTTCGATGACATCAGCTCACACGATGGTTGCGCAAGCCTGTCTGGGCACTTTTTTACATCTCGACGAAAGCATCACGGAGACCGGCCTGGGGAAGTATCCTCTTGCAGAGTATGCACTGGCGCACTGGATAGGCCATTCTCAGTTCGAGGGGGTGTCGGGCAACATACAAGGCGGGATGGAACGTTTGCTTGACCCAAAGAATCGCCACTTTTCAATCTTCCAGTGCCTTTGGATATACGACCCAGAAAGTGCCAGGCTCCGATCTAATCGCCCTGTATACACCCCACAGGACAGCACATCTCCTTTACATTATGCAGCCCTCTGTGGGATACATGATGTGATCAACTTCCTGATTGTCGAACGCTCACAGGACGTAAACGCTCGGGGCTTTTCTTCCCACGAGACTCCGCTGAATCTCGCATGTAGTAAGGGCCATTTGAGAGTCGCTCGAGCCCTTCTTGAGCATGATCCAGACAAAGAAACCCGGTGCCCTTATGACTGTAACCCATTAGATCATGCGGCAGGTTATGGGGCTGTGGACCTTGTTCGTCTCCTTCTGGATTATGGCGCGGATGTGAAGGCCCAGGGCAAGAATAAGAATACGTCATTGCATTGGGCGGTAAGGTCCGGAAATGCTGGCGTTGTTCGGGTGCTTGTCGAACGAGGCGCAGGTGTGAACGCTCAGGACATCAAGAACTGCACACCATTGCATATCGCATCAGAAGGCGGAAACGTGGAAATCTCTAGAGTCCTTCTCGAGAACGGGGCAGAGGCAGATGCCCGAAATTCCCGGAACGAGACACCGTTACACTTAGCATCGGAAAGTGGATCTTTGGACCTTGCAAGGTTGCTGCTCCGGTACAACGCTGATGTCCATGCGTTGGACAACCAGGGCCGAACACCATACCAGAATGCATCCGAAGAAGGAGATCAGGAAATAATGCGGTTACTTTTGGAGCATGGATCGGGAGGATCAAAGGATGCCATAACTACGGAGTCGGGCGGGTCGTGCTGACAACCAAAATCGTAATAGGATCCATAACCCATGTATATTACATCGAGTGTCGTGAATGATAACATATATATATGAGGCCGACCGCTTATGGGTGCAAGTCGCCCAGTCGACATGCGCTTATATATGTTACACTCGGAGCGATCGTCTGAGGGCCATAATTTACTATGAGTTACAGATTTTGATACAACGTGTCTACTGTAGGAGCATTCCCTCGTCAGACTGACAGTTGTCCAGACACAGAGGCAAAGCAATTGTGTATGACTAAAGCAGTGGGGGGTAAATGATAACTAGGGATCGTTCACGTAGCTACCTCACGTTCGGTATTGCAGCTTTACGGTGACAAAAAGAGCTGTCTGACTAGGTTATTTATGGCCATAGGCATGTGGAGCTTGCGGTGATGAGGCCAACGGAAAGTGAGGAAAAGGAATGAAGGCTGTTAAATAAAATCTAAAAGCACATTGGACTCGGAGCGGAGTTCGCATGATTCCACCGAATTTCCGCGGCGGCAACTATCGTAGAACGGGCTCTTCCGCCACCCGGCAGGCGGTCCGAAACCCACCACCGCAACTAAAACACCCACCATAACCATTGATGTGCTGCGTGCACCGGACTCCGTTTTCAAGAGAACGAGTCGAGTGTGGTAAGCCCAGTTCTGCTTCATCATCACCCATGTCTCGGAAATTGAGGTCCGTGTCAGTGTGGAGCAAACTTGACAGCTTGAGCACTTGAGAGCCCAATCTAACATCTGGATAGAAACTCACCTCTGAGCCATGCCGCATGTGGTACAGAAGCGCCTCTCGGCGGCCGCTTGTATGTGAGTCCAGAAGTCCCCTATCATGAAGGTGTTATGTATTGATTCGTAGTGGAATTGGGGGCAGATGGGTGTTTCCTGATGCTGGTCCATATCGTCGCGCCTGTTTCAACGGCCCCGGTGTAACGTTCGATCGCTCGTCTCGCTAAAATGATGTTGTCTATGGAGGATATCGTGTATGCCTCTGTACGCGGTTGCCTGGGTGAGTGCCGAATCTGTAGGGGCGCTTTGCCAGGAAGCGTCTGAAGCTGGGCCAGATTCTAGTGTCGAGAATGAGGGATCCTTTGGCATACACGTTGGGCTCAGGACTCAGGCAATTCCCTTTGGTCCTGATGTCGAGGCGGGTAATCTACATCGAGTTCCCTGTACACCTGACGCGAGAGCGCCTCGCCCGTGACAAGACGCCACGTGCCCTGCAAATCGTGGCCCTCGATCGCCATCAGGTACGCCACCGCGACGAACGGCTCGCCGACGATGAGAATCCGCCCACGCGAGCACGCGACCCGCGCGCGGACCAACAAACTCCACCACCTCCCGCAACGTCTGCTCCTCCTCGATAATCAATAGCTCCACTGGCACACCCCCGTCTTGCGGGAACCGCAGCTGCGCGCCGATGCCCCCCTCTGCGCGCGTCAGGGACGTGCGTCACTGTGAGATGACTCGGACGCGGCGATCGCGCCCATGCCCGCGCTCATGTCGATGCCGGGCGCGACAAGCCGCGGAAAGGGCCCGCCGCCTGCAAAGACGCCGAGTTTGAGTCCCGGCGGGTGGCTCGAGGGCGCTTCGGAGGGGAAACTCATCCGCCAGGGCTGTGATCGGCCTTTTGTTAGTTTGTTTTCGTTCGGGTTAGGATGGGAGGTGTGTGTATGGGTGGCGTTAGTGTTAGTGATGGTGTTGGTCGTGGCGATGGCGATGTCACTTGTGAAAGGATTCCAGTATCGTGGGTAGTACTGTACTGTGTCAGGTTGCGAACGCCGTCACGGTTCCGTGTGTGTACCCTGCCAGTGCAGGGGTGCCGTAGTCCGTCGTCAATTAATGGTGGTCTGATGAAACATCCCTATCTTTGACTTTTACACGCCCAGAGCCTGAGGACTCCCGATGCGCAGGATCATAGACACACATG
>QFFA01004080.1:0-12587 GCA_003316565.1 Russula foetens | reverse complement strand
TTGGATTACAATATTACTGTCACGGTACTATCACGTTTTAGGAGTTTCAAACTTTTGACCAAAATGTGAATAAAAGAACATCGGGGACACCTTTTGCTAATCAGTCTTTTGGAGTTGGTGCCATATCATCTGGAAAATGTATTATCATGCTGAGCTTAGGGATCAGTGGATGTGGTGTTGTGTCAGAATGAAATTGGTCAAAAATTTGGGAGTTTCAAAATTTCCGTCACGAATAGTAACGCTGCCTCACATGGCAAAATTCTATTTCCGTCACGAATACTGTAGTGTTTGCCTTTGCTTAAAGACGCACAGAAGTGACGGAACTTGCGCTTCCAAAAAAAAAGCACAGGACTCTAGTGTGACGGGGTATAAATCATTAATATTGTCCCACAGCGATTAACGATTAACATAGTACCACAAGAAATAGTGTCAAGAGTTCGTCTAATACAAGTCAGTCTCTACCATTGTCTAGCCGGGCCAACTCGGCCGCGAGCTCGACAAGCACATCCTCTGCAAGCGGATTACGCGGGAATTGCGTGCCAGTACCAGAGCTGCCGGCGCAGTATCAGCAAGTCGAAGAAAAAGAAACAGGAAAAGGGGGGGAAGGGGACGTACCAGTTACCGCCCCACAACAACCTGGCGGCCCACGCGCGCCAGCGGCGCTTCAGTCCTGCGGTCCCAAAGACCTGCGCCGCGTTGCGCCGCCAGCCGACGTCGTAGAGACGTAGGCGTGAGTGGGCGTCGCGGACGGCGCGGCGCTGCGGGTATGCGAGTTGGTGTTCCTGTGGCGGACTTGAGAGGCGGCAGGGAGGTAACGGTGGGAGGTGTCGGAGGAGGTAGTAGGGCGAGATGTGCTCGTACGTCGTTTGATTTGTGCTGTGGATGAGGGTGCGTTGGCAGTTACGGGTATTAGTTTTTTCATTTATCTATTCGAGGATGATGGGGGAGATGGGGAAAAAGAGAGACGACGAACAGGACGAGGTATATGTGGTAGCCGAGGAAGGAACCCATCACGAGCGTGAATGCGCATCCGGCAAACGAGAGCAAGAGCATGTGCACCGGAGTCATTTCGTCCTAGGGGGGAAAGGTTCGTGAGATGGCTGTGAGTGGCAAGATACTTGAGCGATGCGAGTGAGTACGTACGATCGCAAGGGGTTTACTGAACGCAAAGACGAGACCGCGGATGCATATGACGGCGACGTAGGCCGCCAAGAGCGTAACGGAGGCAAGAAAGTGCAGGAAGGAAGGGTACGTTCGGAAACCCTGTGTCGCAACCATCAGTTTCCGCGCCCCGACATGGCGCGTCTGTTATTTTCAAGAATCGTAAGGACGACGCACGATGCATTTTGCACCCATCCAAGGACAGTGGTGATCTGCCACAACATAGCGTGAGCCAGTGGTGTGATACTGCAAGACGGACACAAGGGCACGCACCCATTTTGAGGATACAGCGTCCGCACTGGGAGCAGTGGTGCGCGCGCTCGGGTTTGGGCCTCCAGCATATCCGGCACCACTTTCCGGGCTGCGTGTAATCGTCCGACGGCGGTGCGGTGAGCAGCGCGTCTTCGAGGCTCATGTCGTCGCCCACGTCGTGCGCCACCTCCTCCACCTTCGCCTCCGGGATCGGTCCCGGATCGCGCGCCACGCAGGCGATGAGCGAGCTGAAGGCGAGGAAGGAGAGGGTGTAGATGATGAGGAGGTGCGCGATGAAGTAGTGCGACGCGTGTAGGGTGAGATAGTGGTATTTGACCAGGACGTAGAGAATGGACGGATGCGGGGCTAGAAGGAGCAGGACCGCGACTTGTGATCGGGGTGAAAAAAAATTATGGGAGGGTGCACGCGATGCGACTCACAGGATAATGGTACGTAGTGGTACCACCGACGCGGGTTTCCTAACTGTTCGTCGTCCGAATCGAGGTCATCGGCAGGGTGGCCACGGATGGGAGGTAAAGTGCCGGGCTCGAAAGTGAGAAGTGGGAAGGCGTTGTCACGCATCATTATTAGAGAAAAAAAAAATGGGAGTGTCCGACTGGCGTGGGTACAGCTTAAACAAGGAGTGGCATGGACGACCGCCTGGTGTAGATAGGCGATGCGATGAAAAAACAAAAAGGTAGATAAGAGTACAAGTACTGTACAGAACTGATCTGGAAAGGATGATGATGAATGAGGGAGGGGAACGGCGAAGGGTAATTTAGTTGTGAGCGATTACGACACGCCGCCCTTGTGAGCACTTCGGCACCCTTGACGACGACTACCAACACGGCCAGAATCTGTCAACTCCCACTTGTCATCCGGCTCCACTCAATGGACCGCCCGCGGCAATATTTGATTTGAAAGCAGCGTGCCGCCATCACGGCAATCACACAGACGGGAAACAGTTGTGTGTCAGCAACAGTTTTACAAAGTTCAAGTTCAGATCTCAGAAAACCAAGTCGCTACTTTGCTTTTCCAGGGCTTAATAGAGCGTCCTATAACACCTCAGAAAGATTCACAGAAGTACCGGTGACCCGAAAAGATATGTGAAGAACGCACACGACTGGCATGTTCAGATTAATATTGCCAAATTGCTTGTGAACGCCTACAGCTACAGTAGGCGCGTATCCCCGACAGGGAATACAAATCATCCGGCCCGTCTTTTATTCTGATTGACCCACACCCGCACTGCGCTGCACTCAGGCTCCACCTCCCACCTCATAGACTCAATCCATGGCCACGACGACGCCTCTACCTCCTTCAGGCCCCCCACCGACAGGATTCCCCCCTTCTCCTTCATCATCATCTGATGGTTCAGCATCGAATTCTCTAGGATCTAGCAATATTCCTCCCGTCTCCCTCGTCCGTCCGTCACGTCCCATTCTCTCCCTCGCTACCCACAGTGACTGACACAGCCTTGAATTCCATCCGCAGTATACATCTTTTCTGGTTAGAAAAACCCTTCGCTGTGGTTGAGTGTACCCCGGACTGACACAGGCAACAGTTACCCTCATCTTACTCTTGTTGGTCCTTGCCGCGTTCATCTCGCGCGCCGTACGGCGGCGCCGTCGACGCAATGCGACCGTTCTTGCCGCCCTGACTACGGGAGCGAACGGACCGTCGACCGGGCTTCGAGGCAAGTTTGATGGGCTCTCGGCATCAAAACCTGTGCTGTGGGAATCGCATATTGCCCCTGTGAACGAGGATGCGAAAGGATGGGCCGACATATTCGTGCGTGTCCAACCCCTCCATTAGCTCTCGATCACAGTAGTTGTCCTGCGATGCTGAGGGTGTTTCGTTTCTGGTCAGCCTGTGGCGGGTGTAACGATGGTGCCTGTCGAAGAGACGCCGGCGGATGATGTGATGTTTCGGCGCCTGACCACGTGGCCGTCACGACTGCGCTTTTCGTCCCGTCGAAGCCGTGATCAACCGCCCATCGTGGAGGATGCGTCTCCGACCCTTCCTTCGACGGAGCCGCCACCACCTCCACCTGAACCCGTGCATCTGACAGTGCTCATCTCGATGCCTACACCCTTTTCCCATACGAAAGCTGGGCTGGACAATGGAGGACCACCTGTGGTGGAGCTTGGTGTCGCTGAGGTCGCATACACACCAAATGTAACGCAATGAAAAAGCATCCGTTTATGTCGAGAGCTTCGGCCTTAGTTGACCTTCACCGAGTGTCCGCGCGCCAGATGCGTCTATGTCTTCATGATTGAGTGTCGAGGAATTATTCATGGACCCTCGCGGCTAGCGAATGGATGGGTTGAGGTGCATTAATCATGCACGGAAATCAACTCCATAGATGAGACCCGGAATAACCGTGTCCAGTGCATCCGATGACACACACCTCATCAGGGAGCAGTTGCCACACCCGACCTCAGCTCGGTGAATAGATAAAAAAAAAGATGATTTCGAGGAGGTGTAGCAATGATAGTGAAGGCGATGAGAACGGGGGCAGTGTTAGAAACCGCGCGAGATTACGCCGAGAATTAAGCGATCCCATTTTATGCGATCTCAGTCGAGTTGCGACCACAACACACCTCAGGCACAAGTTACCTCGCTTCCAACTTTTCGCTCCCACACACCCTTGGGCTCGGGAAGTGAAGAGTCCGATGCATGTGATGCTCGATGGGTAAAACTCCGCTGTTTGCTGGTACTACTAATCCACGTCCCTGTGCCTTCGTAACAGCACAAAAATGGGACATTCCAAAGACGGGTCCGCTGAGCATGACTATCACATACTTTTGGTACGTAGAGTTAATCATGTACGAAAATCAACTCCATGGATGAGACCCGAAATACGCAACCATATCCAAGTGCAACCGATGACACACACCTCAGTTGCCACGCTCCACCCCAACTTGGTGAATGATTAGTTGGCACCGCCTGCAGGTTCCGACCCCCGGACCCCAGAACGACGACTCAGAATATTAAGGCGATCAAGACTGCTGCAGTACATAGACCAGAAGACGAACGGTTTTTGTGGAATAAAGGGGAATACATCGAAAAACAAAACAAAGATACAACAGCCAGGAGAAGAAAGAAAAGTGGGCATGGCGGATAATGAGTGTCGCCCGACGGCAACCACTGACAGTATTATACAGCGCAGCGAGATGGCACAAAGAAGGAACCACATGACGAACGCAGAGGAACTATAGAGCCAGTAATGCCGTGTAACGGCATATGATGCGGAGCGTGTATAGCATAGACAGTAAGGGGGATTATCGATTATCTTTCGTCCTCGAGTTGTTGTTTGTTGAACGTCCTTCTTGGAAAGTCAGGGCTACGATCGTGGTTGTCATCGGTCCCATCGTTGAATAAGTACAGGTTGTTGAGATAGCTGTCTGGCAGTATCGAATGACTTCATGGCTTTATGAACAGATCCAGATGGCTGAAATTTTTCCAAGAAAAGTGTCCGCAGCACAGGTAATACTTCCGTGGCCGTTTGCCCCGTTATATCTTGGAGAGCACTTGCAACAGGAGACACTAGTCTCTCGGACACATGCAGACTCTGCGCAGCGACAAACAGGCGAAATAGTTCCAGCCACTGCAAGGAATCCATGTCCGGGTCGCCTTTCCAACCAAACTCGCAAAGTTCGAGTTGTTCGACGTGAGAAAAGAGAGGTAATTGATCGCTGAATATCTGCGTTATCGATGACAGTTGCCAATCCAGCCTTTCGCATCTGATTTCCAACTCGAACTGAGGTGATGATCCAGGTCCGAAGACAATCTCAATCATCCAGCCACAAAAACGTATTGCGGCTTGATTGAAGGGTTTGAGACCTTCTGAATGGTCGATGAAATTGCGTAGTCGTGGAATGTCGAAGATGAGGTCCATGAAGAACGTTGTTCTGAGCCAGGTAAGGCGAGGCGTATCTATTCGAGCGACAAAATCTTCAAAGCACTCGTTAACGCCAGAGAAGAACAGACAGGAGAGAGCAGGGAGGGTTACACGTGTGAGGTGAGGCGGACTTAATTGGAGAAGACCCGATGGTGGGGATCGGAATTCAATGGAAAGACATTTGAGATTGGGTAGTGCCGCGAGGCAGGTAGCCATGTCCTCGGGCGAAATGTACCCGGAATTCGGGATATCGTCAAGGAAAAGGGAAATTATGTGAGTGCAACCTAAAATAAATTTGGGGAATGACGGAAATGGAATGCCCGACAGAGCAAATTCTTGCAGACGCGGGGCAGATCCACCCAAGAAGGTCTCTGGAAGCACCGGCACCGACTCATCAGTTGACTGCAGTGAGAATGTTGTCAAAACCGGAAGTGGTTCGTGCAGCACATTGACCAATTTTTCGAGTTCAGGACCACGGATATTGTAGATGAGGATGTTGGATATGCGATCACGGCATTCGAGTGCCGCGATAATGTTTTCCATGCCATCCATTAATGGAAACGAGGATGAGAGATATATGGTGATAGGGAACGGTGGCCAGATATCTAGTAATCTGCTACTAGTAACGGGTGTCGTCCTCGTGCAGACAAGTCGCAAGTCCAGACGCCGAGGTGATCCAAAGATAACATCTCGCCATCGTAGACATACTTGGGTCAGCGGGTTCCATCTCCACGTGAGGGTGAAAAGGTTTAAGGTGTCATCTTTGTAGATATGAAATATTTCTAGGAGAGCATTGTCGGGCAGCACGTCGATCGTCACCCTGCCTACAGGAGTACACGGCAGAATCAGTCAGCGGTTGCTGCGGACACTACACAGAATGTACTAAACCTTGACATAGTTCTTGATGATATCCTCCTTCCAGGACAGGTAGTACGAAATGGTCCCTCATTACTGAGCCTTTGGAGTGGTTATCACTCAACTTTGAGGATGAGGCGGTGCTAAGAAATACGACACTGTTAGTTTCAGAAATGGGGCCGATCAGTTTCTTAGGCGTACTTCAGTTTTTGAGAGGTCATTGGTGCAGACTCCGTTCGTAATGGAATCCGTATTAATGTATGTCTAGAGGTGAGTCGCTGGGCTAATACAAGGTGCAGAATGGACGCCACTGGCACCTTGACACAGCCCCACCACTACCACCAGCGGCGATTAAACGTATATTAGACCCTTTCTTCCCCCATCTTGGTTAATCCACAAATTCACTCTACTACTGCCAGTATTTCGCCTCCCGCATACGTTTTTTGCTTATTAGTTTTCTCACACCGTCGCGGGTCCAAAAATGAGTTGTCCTGGTGTCCATGTTCTCAGAGAAGTGGGCAGGAAAGACGGTCGTCGAGGATGTGGTTTCTCAGTCCCGACGTTTATGACAGAAGAGGGTTTGTCTTGATTGTTTCGACCTCGGATGGTACGCCACTCTTTCTGTTCATCTCATACCATCCTAACTCAATCTACTGTCTGAGGAAAGCGTCATCGACCAACAAGCCCGACACATTCCCTGGGTACGAGTTGCGAGTGGAAGTTCGTCTTGGCCTACCCTCTCGTCTGGCTGTACTCATGTACCCCCTGAAACATCCCTCCCACACACAGCCATACGATGACCCCAGTGGTTGTGGTGGGAACGGCATACCACACCATCCAGTCTCATTCAAGAGTAAAGAGAGGGGCTCACAGGAATTCGTCATGACACAGGCGCAAATCCCCGTGTCTCGGAGGTGGTTATACGGGAAACGAATGGTACTAGCTGGGGGCTATGCCTCGCACTGTGACATCGGGAGATCAATTTGGACTCTTTTTTATGTGTGTTCCTCCCGTTTCGTTAATCACACAAGCGCTGACTTGTCCAGCGTTCCCCAATGGCTGCCCTCAATATGACTGCGTTGTCGCCCCAGTCCATCTTCCTATCTAATCTCCTTCTCGGGGTAGCAACTTTTTCACCATGGTCCCGGTGAACAACAGTCCACTCCAAACTTTGCATCGTTGCAGACTAGGGTTGTTCGCTTCAGCTTGGGTGGAGTCGGAGCCTTGCCACCATCCATAGACCGCGTCTGTGTGACGACAAGGCTCCGGGCCACGCGTGGCTGCATGCCATCTCGAAGCTCGCTCCGGTGATTGGCCGAGCGAATCCGCAAGGTTGATAGTTCACTATCATGTGCGTGAGGCAAAAACCTTTCTTGCTATGCAGCCAGACTCGGGACAACAACTATCGCCAGTCCAAACCGAGACACCCCTATTTCTCCCTTCGCTAGGCTCTCGCAATGGCGACAAAACGTTACACCCGGTTCGATCCGACACGTATTAATTCACATTTAGCTACACAGAGGGTACTGTTGCGGTAAGCCTCTCCTTACACACCACTGTGTTCCCCGTCATTTTATTCACCACCATTCTATCATACATAAACAAATCTGTTGTGTTGACGTTCTTTTCAGTCCAGTTCTCTCTTAAGTCTATTGTCACGCCCTCGAATACCAATCAACTCTCATACGGTGCGGAACCTTATTTCCTCACAACAATGGCAACTTGGACTCGTCGAGCATATCTGACCACTTTCCCTTGAGTCCGAACAATGTCACTGTGATCCCACTAATGGATGAGTTTACGGAATTTACGGAATTTCTCGGAGAGTATGACCTGGTCAATTCAACTTCCGCTATCATACCCTTAACAACTGGACGGAAGGGTGGTAACGGTGGTGCGCATCGGGGAGTCAATACGGATACGCTGTGCTGTTTTCCTAACTGACTGTAGCCTTGAAACTTGAAGCTTGAAGGCTTTTGAAGAGGGCGGAATCTAGGACAGCCATTAAGGTTGCAAGCATGGGACTTTTTCCTTGTATGTTCCTCTACATCCCTCTACAGCAAGACCGCTGACTGGGGTCCATTTCAATGTCCAGCCATCAAGTGCTCATATCATCGCCTCCATCCATGTTCCTACCCAAACTCTTTCTCAATGTGCAAACTTTATCACCACCCTACCTGTTCAACTGTGGCTTGCTCCAATCATTCGATCATCGGATGGTTGCGCAACTCGTGTCTCGCCGAGTCAGTAATCAGCCTGAGGGCGTGAATCATCCGTGGCAACCAACAACCATCGATCATGAACTTCCACTCACCTACAAAGAGACAGACGTATGCACCAGCTAGCCCGAGCCCGAGTCCTGCCATCACCCAGCAACGTGTGGTTCCAGGCACAATCTGGGACCGGACGAATGTGACTACAAGATTTTCCGTGCGCTAGGACACGCATACGCCAAGGTACCTTTCGCTACTATGAAGACTGACGCTAGAAGCCATCGCTTGAGGGACCGGGATGCTCGACGATGTACGGTTTGCGCGGTTTACTAGGAGTTGGGGGCATCAGGAAAACCCCTAGTTTACTTTTTGTGCTTTTTCATGCTTTTTCATGCTTTTTTGTGCTTTTCACCAAAAAAGTTGAAAAAGCACAAAAAAGCCAAGTCCCTTACTTGCCAGAGTGCTTTCTGACCCTGTCAAAAAAGTATATTGCTTTTCAAAAGTACCTCAACTCAAAATTTACATGTTATCAAGGAAACATTGATTGATCTGAAGAGTATTCTCTAAAGACAGCTCATTTCAAAAATAGTTGATTCAGCTTCACTAATATTGCATCTGAAAAAAGGGTACAGATTTTATATTTTTTGAAAAAGTACCCAAAAAGTATAAAAAAGTACTGAAAAGTAGAGGACTTGGCTTTTCCTAAGTAATTCATACTTTCTCAATTTTTGCTTTTTTTACTTGAAAAAAGTGCCAAAAGCACAAAAAGCACAAAAAGCAAACTAGGGGTTTTCCTGATGGGGGATCACGTTCGATCAGCTCGGATGTACTACGCATGGAGCCTGAGGTCTGAAGCTCTGAAGGCCTGAGGCTCAAAGGCGAGAAGGCGGCCCATTTGGGTCTGGACAATCATACAAGTAGGAGTGGCCACATTCCTTTAGCCAACTGTGTTGCGGCATGATTAGAACATGCATGGTGACTGCGTCGTGCTGTTGTGGAACACAACACATGTTCTTAGCACGAGACACAGCTTGTGTATACAGGATGTCGCAATCCCACAAAACGATTGGTCGTCTCGAGTTGATCGATCGATGGTCGCACATATGGGCGAATAAATTGAAGGATTTTATTCGTTGACGAAAGTTATACAGAGATCCGGCAGTTCATTTGTACAGGCGGTGCGGTAGGTAAGCTAACGACAGATCAAACCGGGTAGACCAGAAGATGTGTGGATTACTAGGGAATACATCGCAAAAAAACATACAGCAGCCGAGAGACGAAGGAAAAGTGGGCATGATGAATAATGTATGAGGTTCGCCCGACAGCAGCCACTGACAAGACCATACATGGGGAGAGATGGCACAAAGAAGGAACCACATGACGAACGCAGAGGGACTATAGAGCCAGTAATGCCGTGTGACAGTATATGATGCGAAGTGTGTATAGCATAGACAGTAAAGGGGATTATCTTTCGTCCTCGAGTTCTAGTTGAACGTCCTTCTCGGGAAGTCACGGCTATGATCGTAGTTGTCATCGTTCCCATCGTTGAATAAGTACAGGTTGGGGAGATAGCTGTCTGGCAGCATCAAATGACTTGATGGCTTCATGAACAGGTCCGGATGGCTGAAGTCCTTCCAAGAAAAGTGTCCGCAGCACAGGTAATACTTCCGTGGCCGTTTGCTCCGTTAGATCTTGGAGAGCCCTTGCAACAGGGAACACCAGTCTTTTGGATACATGGAGGCTCTGCGCAGCGACAAACAGGCGAAATAGTTCCAGCCACTGTGCAGAATCCATGTCCGGGTCGTCCTTCCACTCAAAAATCTCCAAAGGAACCTCGCAAAGTTCGAGTTGTTCCACATAAGTAAGGAGAGGTAATTGTTCGCTGAGTATCTGCGTTATCGATGACAGTTGCCAATCCAGCCTTTCGCATCTGATTTCCAACCTGAACCGAGGTGATGATCTAGGTCCGAAGACAATCTTAATCATCCAATCGGAAAAATCTATTGCGGCTTGATAGAAGGGTTTGAGACCTTCTGTACGGTCCATGAAATTGCGTAGTCGTGGAATGTCGAAGATGAGGTCCATGAAGAACGATATGGTGAGCAAGGTAAGGTGAGGCGTATCTATTCGAGCTACAAAGTCTTCAAAGTACTCGCTAACGCCAGAGAAGGACAGATAGGAGAGAGCAGGGAGGGTTACACGTGTGAGGCGAGGCGGACTTAATTGGAGAAGGCCCGATGGAGGGGATTGGAATCCAATGGAAAGATCGTCGAGATTGGGTAGTGCCGCGAGGCAGGTAGTCATGACCTCGGGTGAAATGTACCCGGAATTCGGGATTTGCCCAAGGCGAAGGGAAATGACGTGAGTGAGACATGAAATATATTTGGGGAATGGCGGAATTGGAATGCCCCACCAACCCAAATATTTGTAGACGCGGGGCAGATCCACCCAAGAATGTCTCTGGAAGCACAGGCACCGACTCATCATTTGACTCCAGATAGAATCTTGTCAAAAGCGGAAGTGGCTCGTGCAGCACGTTGACCAATTTTTCGAGTTCAGGACCACCGATATCGAAGATGAGGATATTGGATATGCGATCACGGCATTCGAGTGCCGCGATAATGTTTTCCACGCTATTCTCAGGCATATCCACGATTGGACGTGGGTATGGGAGATATATGGTGATAGGGAAGGGAGGCCAGATATCTAGTAATCTGCTAACGGGTGTCGTCCTCGTGCAGAGAAGTCGCAAGTCCAGACGCCGAGGTGATCCAAGGACAATATGTCGCCATCGTCGACATACTTGCATCAGCATTTCCCATCTCCACGTGAGGGTGTCATACTCGAAGTTGTCGTCTTTGTAGAAATCAAATATTTCTAGGAGAGCATTGTCGGGCAGCACATCGATCGTCACCCTGCCTACAGTAATACACGGTAGAATCGGTCAGTGGTTGCTGCGGACACTACACAGAATGTAAACCTTGACATAGTTCTTGATGATATCCTTCTTCCAGGACAGGTAGTACGAAATGGTCCCTCATTACTGGCTCTGAGCCTTTGGAGTGGTTATCACTCAACTTTGAGGATGAGGCGGTGCTAAGAAATACGACACTGTTAGTTTCAGAAATGGGGCCGATCAGTTTCTTAGGCGTACTTCAAGTTTTGAGAGGTCATTGGTGCAGACTCCGTTCGTAATGGAATCCGTATTAATGTATGTCTAGAGGTGAGTCGCTGGGCTAATACAAGGTGCAGAATGGACGCCACTGGCACCTTGACACACTACCACCAGGGGGACTTCCTTTTCTGGCAACCACCATCAACGCACTTAAGCGCCCAGCTAGCGTCAGTGGTAGTTAGTTTAGAATAGAGTCATAAAACATACACATTGTATCGCATCCCTTCACAAACCCACTCATACTATACCCCATCTCTAAAACTGTCTCATAAAATCCCAAAACCCCCCTTAAAAGGGGATGCGGAGGGCCAAACCCAGCCCAGCCCGCCGGCCAGCAACCCCCGCCTTACCAGGGCGGTTGCGCAGGCTGCTGCTGGTATCAAAGCTCCTGTTCAGCAAAGCGTAGCGAAAGCAGCTCCCGCAAAGTTGAAAAAGGGAGACCTCCCAGAGCCACAGGCAGGAAAGACCAACCCAACCACAAACAGAAACAAAATCGTTACCACGTCGATCGGGATACTTCAGCCCATAGTCGCAATGCTAAACAGATCTCTGGACGGAGAGATCACGACAGACCAACTTATAGACGACATCTTCACATACGTCAAGGAGGCTGAAAGGAACGAGACGGAACCCGGAATACGTTCAGAGGCACAAGAGGAAGCGAGGGCTCTCCACAAAGCCATCAGGGCAGACCTGGTCAATTTACACGATAGCCTCTCCACGCGCATCAATGGAATCACGGCTATGGTGAACGTCACTCTGGAAACCGCAGAAAAAACCCTGAAGGCAGCGGAGGACCTAAAAGGCGGCACCAAGGACCTAATAAGCAAAGTCGGGAATGTTACGAGCATGGCAGACAAGATTGCTAGTACCACGCAATCATATCGGGATGTCCTAGTAGCTAGGCAAGCCCCGTCCCACAAGAACAGCGTAGACCCGAAAGTCCTCGGCGACAGGGACTGTCGCGAACTTACTACTTTCTAGGAAAAGCAGTGGGGAGCGACGGAGTACTTGAGTTGGAGGTGAC
>QFFA01004079.1:0-13365 GCA_003316565.1 Russula foetens | reverse complement strand
CCAAACGCGGCAGCCCCCCCCCCACACAGGCTAGACAAGCCGGCGGTCTTCCGAACAGCGCCCAAAAAGGCATTTTGCCGTTCAGCGCACACGTTCCGGTGCGGTTCTTCAGCCAGACCGCATGGTGCAGCACCTCACCCAAGGACTTGGGCAGGCTGCTCCCATGCGCAAAGGTGCGGATCCGCTTGAGCAGCGTGCAGTTGAGACGCTCGATGATGCCATTTGGCTGCGGCGTATCGTGTACAGTGAGCTTGCACGTTGTGCCAGCTGCTGCAAGATGGACAACGAACGTATCGCTCAAGTATTCTCCGATGCAGTCGGAACGCAAGACTTTGATGGTTGTGCAGTGCCGCTGGGTGATTGCCCAAGCCTCATGCCTCAAAACCTTCCTGCCATTCTTCAAGACAGCTCCAAGTGCACTGATGAGGTGCAACACCTTTCTCTCGAACACCAAGAGCACCCCCTCGACTTTGACCTCGCTCAAGCCAGCACCTCCAATATCACTCACACCCCGCCGGCCTTGTGCCTCGACAACGACAACAACAACAGCGGCAATAGTCATATGCCACCCCATCTTCGACAACTCCACTTTCGCCAACAACAGCAACGGCAACAGCCAACACCTCCGACATCATCAACTCATGCATCATCACCATTGCCTCTGCCGCCAATGGCAGCAGCAACTGCCATGGCAACACCTTCAACATCAACGCCAACACCTTCAACATCAACGCCAACACCTTCGACAGCAGCATCTGACATTTCTCCAAGCATTTCCTTGCTGATCTCCGAGTCGTTGTAGTATCTATTGCAAGCACAGAGTCCGCTCTAATCAGCACGCCTGGGCCAGGGTCATCAGGCTCTGTTTTTCTCCGAGTCCCCATCAACTCCGAGACAACACGCATGGGACAAGTACAAATATCAACCAACCCTATCACCGAATTGTCTGAGCGGACTGAACCTGAGCCATCTGGTCCAGATACATTATTTTTCGACTCGGAGCCAACCCGCATGGGCTGCAGGCGGAGATGCAGGGACATGAGTGGGTTGTCCCTATGCCTGTGCAGAGAGAGCGTGCCTCCAGGTGATGTAGGTTCAATAAAATGCCAGAGGGCAGGATGTGAGACAGTTTGGGTAAGCAAATTTGTTAATTTCGCATGCTCCAAGCTGAAACGACTTAGTACCATCTTCGGTGCATTGGGTATGAGGACGCAGGACCATGATATTGGACCTGTGAGGCATGTGCCCTGACAAAGAAGACACGGCGACGATAGCTGCTGCAATAATTCACCAAATAAGTCGCCTCTTGAGATGTCTAGAACATGCTAACCATCTGCGCGTTCAACCTCCTTCGACAAAGATCCACAGATTTATCTTATCACCCATATATAGAAACACCACTACCATATATAGATAGGCGCCCGCTTACATACTTAGGTAGTCCAAGCCCAATAGTCAATTCGAAAATTTTCGACCCCGGGTCTTTTTTTCATTCCGTGACCCCCTTGGTCAATCATGCTGTGGTGATTGTAGGACAGGAGAGATTAGCATAGCGATAGGACCGGGCAATGCATTGAGGTGAAGCTGGGACCACCAAGGAAGATTGCCAGGATGCTGCATAGCGAGGGTGTGGGGCCGGGTAAGACTGGTCATATGAGGCGGATGATCGAGGATACATGTACTATTACTGACCCAACACAATTTCATATCTCCTTCATCGTGCCTTTATCAATGATGTACAGTAAAGCAGCAGGGGACTTGCTTCCGAAAAGATTGAGTAAGAGTAAGAGTTGAGTAATATAACATGCAAGTGTAGAACCGGTTTTCGTTTCTTGGCTTGCTGTGGCAATGTGGTGAATGCCTCGGGTTGCACTCCTAGCACTCTCCGTCGCTGCCCATCTGTTGTCTTTTGGGTTTATTGCTTTTCTTCATCACTTACTTTTCCCTCGTGCTCACGGACTCCGGCTACTACCTCTCAAAGAATGCTTTTACAATGCCCCTCTTTTGTTGTCCCTCTCACTCTCATTCAGTGAGTGCTCTCTCTTGTTGTCCGTTGTCCCTTGCTCATGCCCTCTCCCTCCTGTATCGACCCTACAATGTCCTGCCTCTCTCGCTACTGCGCCACTCTGTCACCCCCTCTTTTCTCGTTCAACCTCCCCTTGGTGAGGTCTCCAGTGCTCTCTCCTGTTGTCTGTTGTCTGCCCTTCCATCCTGACCCCGTCTTACAGCTCCTGCAGGCAAGTGATGGTGTTTTTCTTCCTCGCTTACTGGCTGTCGCAATGAGTTGGGTTGGGCTCCTGTCACACTCAGCACGCAGTACTCAGTACTCATGTTTTGGTGGTCTTCTGTCAACTGCGTGAGTACTCATTCCTCACACACTTTTTCCTACTCACAGGTTCCATGCTCAGCCTCACTGGTGCCCGTCCAAGGACACCCCCTCTTTTCATCAGGTAAGTGATGTTACCCTTTCCCCTCTATGTTTTCCCTTGTGCTGACTGCCTCTTGCCTCCGCCTGTCTCTCGTTGCCACACAAGACATCAGAAAATTTTAAGACAGCTGAGTACAATCTTGGATGCAACTTATCATCAGCCTATGATGACCTAAACAGTTGGCAAGAAAATTCGGTTCTGAGTACACTCAGCTGGGTGCAAGTCCTAGCGGCCGCCACTGATCAGCTATCTTAGTGTGTATTTTGGGAATGCAATACCAAGTATCCTGGTAATGGTACCGGGCGTTGATGATGTTCAGTACTGTTGAATGTGCTAAGTCTCAACATTGGAGACCTCAGTGGATTTCTTGCATCTATGATAAGAACTTAAGAAGCTGCTTGGTTGTTCCCAGTCCCGCAGCTCACATGTCCATTTACAATGCTCACTGGAAGTGTATCAAGTCCTCTTTCTCTACCTCCACTTGTCCCGTGCATAGAGTACCTGTCTCTACTCACATATATAAGCCCCCTCGCCTGGCCTTGCTGAGCAGGGAAGAATAGAGCCAACCGGTGGTGCAGGCATCCGAGTCTGCCAGTGTGCTGGTTCATACGTTCATTTTCTGGGGACTGTGCAGTCTTGCTGATATTGAGCTTCATCATCAAACCAGCAAATCACAGAAGTATCGTCCCTTTTTAGGGTTTTCGATATGACTCTTTTTTTTGTTTGTTTGCTCTTTGTAAATAATTACACAAGCTCAGAATGATGGTCTGTTGATCCAAGTTGTTTGTTCCTGTGTGTGTTCCTGTTCTTTCATGTATTCTTGTCTCAAACCATGCCCATCCACTGTGTTGTATTCTTTGGTGCATTATATGTGTTGGCTGCCATATTGGCTTTGTATTCTGGCATCTACCATAATGCTTTTGGAGGTCTTGAGATCCCAATGTGTGCGATTAACATTATTTCTTTGTATTTTAACTGATCTGCTGTTCGAGCAAGCATTGTTCAATGTCTACATATCAAAATATTGGCTTGCCTGAACTTGTGGTTACTTATGACCATGTCTTACAATTTGCTAATGCACGAGTTCCTGCAGCTAGCCTGTGTCAAAATGCCAGTCTTGTTGATTATATGGAAGTCGTATATGTCATCTTGCATCAGCATGCTGCTGCATCATTGTTCTTTGAACTCTGTGGGAGCTATGCCTTCCACATTGTGTTTGATATTGTCTGTCTAAGTTTGCTTGTTTGTGTAACTATTGCTTCTGAATTTCTCCCGTTCTTCCACTACATTTTCCTGTATTTTTGTAGTGCTTTGGCCTATATTGGGTCGTCATTCACTGTGCACACCATATCATCAAAATTCCATTGGTCAATTCATCATAGCAATTCTTGCACTGAGGTTGTCCCACCAGGTTTGTTGCCTTATGGTGGTGGTAGACAGCATATTTTTGCATTTAAGGATATCGCACCGTATGTTTTGGAAGGTGATGCGGGAAGCACTGATAATGCATTCAAATTTGTTATTCATGGTAAACATATTGGTATGAGTGGTTATAATATGGAAGGTTATGTTTGTACAAACATGCCTCTGTGTAATATTGTTGGTCACCTATCCATTAAATCTATTCTGAATATTGCACAAACCCATGGCATAAAATTTTCGTCTCATGTCCCAAAACCTATTATGGGATCATTCTTCGAGACGCATCACTGTGCAACATGTAACGACGCCGTCACCATATTCTCTATAGTCAAATGTAGGGCTGCTTGCGAAAGAACCCGAAAACAAAAATCCACAGTTAATGCATGTGTCGAACCCAAGATGACAGTAGGCACTGGCGACTCTGAAGTTTTGAGAAAAATGGATTCAAGAAAAATACATCCAGTCCGACTCAATTCTACTCGCAGCCCTCCCACAAGTTCTAATTTGCCAGTGCCAAGTTTCCCTCCCTTGCCTCCGGACAAGAATTTGATGTGTGATATTGCCCACGACTTCTGCTTTGACTGTTCTCCTGAGAAGATGGAGGAGGCTTGTTGCGCTGTATGTGGTCAGTTGACTCCCTCTTCCAAACTCTCCAGGCTAAAATCTGTGAATCGTTATTTGCGCATATTACAAGCAGAAGGCATTACTAGGGTTGAGTGGAAGCACTCCTCCAAACCGATCAATGAGTACAAAGGCCCTGTTATCAACTACAAATGTAATCATATATGTGATGACTGCTGCAAGGACTTACGGAACAGGAAGGTTCCTCAATATGCTTTGGCTAAAGGTTTGTGGATTGGCTGTGTCCCTGATAAGCTCTCTAGTCTGAAATTCATGGAACGGTTGTTAATTGCATGCACTCATATTAGCAGCTGCTTCGTTCGGGTTGCAGCATCTGGCCTAAGAAAAATGACATCGCACATCATTGCATTTGAATTGCCTGTTCCCAAAGTATACGATCGCTTGCCCCCTCCTGTTGAAGACCTCGAAGAAATATTGGCCATTTTATTCACGGGACCATGTTTGCCTATAGACAAGGATTACCGGCACACTCCATTGTTGGTGAGACGTTCGTATGTTGCTCATGCGCTTGAATGGCTAAAGCTAAATAACAATTATTATGCTGACCTCGACATTGCTTATGATGAGCTAGAAAAATATCTGGAAAACATTCCACCAGTTACGGTTGAATATCGCCACTCTCTGACCATGAAAATTGAAGAAGGAACAAGTTCATTCGATAATGGCAAAGAAGATGGTGTAGATGATGGCAAATGTCCGTTTGTTGTACATGGTTTGATGGATGAGCAATATGAGACAATGTCAGTTGAAGCATTGAAGGGTATTGCATTGAGACATTGGAATAACGGAGGTGGTGCTCTTGCCATATCCCACAGTGTGAAATCGAAATCAATATATAACAATCCGGGCTTATATCCTCAAGCTTTTCCATGGCTATTTCCGTATAGTCTTGGAGGAATAGGAACAACTACACTCTCTGACAAGGCCCATAAACATTTCTTGTTGATGTACCACGATAAGCGATTCCAATATGACGTTACTTTCCCGTTTGTAGCATTCAGTCATCTGCAGATAAAGGCTGCTTCATCAGCTGGCTTCCTCCTTGCCGATTCATCAAAATTCCATGACATCACAAATAGATTGTTGTCTGTTGATCAAGCAACCCTTGCAGCAATATCTAAGCGTTTATCTGAAGGCGAAACTGTTAAACCATGTACTGAGGATGAGAAGGCATGCTTTCAAATCGTCTGGGACTTTGATCACATAAATGGGAAAATTCAGGGTTCGATTACATCAAAGAAATATATGCATAGCAAAATCTGGTCATTGATTGCATACATGGGTGCTCCGATGTGGTATATAACTCTTTCACCTGCCGATAACAAGCATCTGTTGTGTCTATATTTTGCTGATAACAAAGAATCTTTCAATGTGAATCTTAATTGTAGTGATGATAAGCGATTTTGCTTGATAGCTAACAATCCTGTTGCTGGTGCCAGATTCTTTTATTTTATGGTTGAGATGTTCATTGAGCATGTACTGGGTTTTGGCAAAGATTGGCAAGGATTTTATGGTGATATATCTGCGTTTTACAGTACAGTTGAACAACAAGGACGGTTGACTTTGCATCTGCATATGTTAATCTGGATTTGTGGGACTCTACCACCCGATGAGATGCATCGTAAAATCCTTGATCCATCATCTGACTTTAGAGTGTGCCTAGTGAATTACTTAGAAGGAATGCATGCGGGAGATTTCATGTCTGCAAGTCTGAAGGATGTTGAAATCGAAGTGAGAGAAGCCTCGACTTCGGAAGGTTATAAGGACCCCACCGAATCCTTGTCCAAGCTGCCACCTCCGCCTTGTTCAAACGATGGGTGTAATGCTTCAAGTTGCGATCAATGCACTAGCGTGAATCTATGGTGGTCACATTTCTGTCACGTAGTCAACTCTTTGCTTTTTAGGTCAAATATTCACAAGTGTTCAAGTACCAGAAACAAGGATGGTTCTCAGAATAAAGGATGTGTGTTTAAAGGCTGCCTCGACAATGTATATGGGAAATGCAAGGCAAGGTTTCCATGTCCTGTATATGAACAGACTGAGATCGATTCCGAATCAGGCAGTATATTGATGAAAAAGACGGAGCAGTGGTTGAATACATTCTTCTATCTTGTTACATATCTTTTCAGATGCAACACTGATGTTACAAGTCTCTGTTCAGGTACTGCAATAAAATCTGTTTTGTTGTATGTTACCAACTATGTGACAAAGGTACCTCTGAAAATGTATGCTGTCTTTGATACAATTCGTTCAATTTTCGAGAGAAATCCGGATGTGATAGGAGGCAGTAACTCGAGGAAAGAAAAAGCACGGAAACTAATGATGAAAATCATGAACTCTCTCAGTGCGAAAATGGAAATGGGCAATCCGATGATATGGATGTATATATTGGGCAACCCAGACCATTATAAAAGTCATAAGTTTCGAGTCTTCTATTAGATATCATTTGTCAATGTTGCAAGAAAACCTTGGGTCGAAATGAATTTGTGTGGACTGTCCAAGGATGTTTTGAAGTTGGATAGCACATCATTCGACTTGAATGTTGCGCAGCATGCGCAATCTGATATGGTGGTATTAGATGGAAAGGAAGACTCGAATGCCATTGAAAAGGTTGCAATACTAAAACACAAGAACAAAATCATTGGCCTTTCTCCCGTGTATGATTACATTTATCAAGGCAGAGCACTTTGCGACATGTGCCTCTACGATTGGGTTGTGAGATGTGAATGAACAAAATTTTCTAAAAAAAGGGAAATCGACTAGCAACGAAAATGACAATGACACTGGTGTTACTGAAGGCGAATCATCTATTGTTGGATGCCCTTTATCTCATTCTGTGTCAAATGTATTTCCTCTCCTCTCGGAGCATCCACTCACAGATACCCATGGTACTCAATGTCACCCTGTCGAAGTGGAGAAGGTACCGAACTTTGTTGGCCCCACACTCCCTAGATGTGATCAAGGGGATCGCGAGTATTATTGTAGCGTGATGTTGACATTGTTCAAACCCTAGAGATCAGGCATGGACCTTAAGACGCAAGAGCAAAGTTGGGATGATGCGTTTAGTACACACAGCTTCTCTGCTGGGCAACAAGAGCTTATGAGAAACATGAATATTCGATATGAGTGTCTTGACATGCGGGATGACTTCCATGCCCAATTGTCCAAAGATGATGTTGGCATCACTTCATGGGAAGATCCAGACATGCAAATGATGCAGGACATGGACGAAATAGCGGTTGATGATAGCGTAGATGTCGTACAAGATGACTCTGATGTCGATTGTCATGTTCGGGGTTTCTTTGTCGAACTAGGGAAGCGTGAGAAAGCACAAAGTCGCCTTATGTCCGAAATGAGAGCAACTTTACAAAATCTCGGATGGACAGATAATATCCCTGGTTCGCTACATCCAGCCGTAGATGTTAGTGCCCCACCTCCCCAAGTCAAACTAAATGGTGTGGCATGGAAGACAGTTGTCACACAGAAACGTGCTGAGGTCCTTCAACTGTGTTCACACCATATGCCTGCCAACTCAGATTCTGTGACCCATCCTGGCAGTGCCAACAATCAGTTTGTACCTGATGATGTACGCATCATAAATAAGACTTACATGTCTTATTCTTTTATGTCAAAAGAGTGGCATGAAACGATTGAAGATATTCATACATCTTTCAACTTAAATCAAGAGCAAGGTTGTGCATTCCATATTGTTGCAAATCACACCTGCGATCCTGATTCCGAGCAATTGAAAATGTACATTGTGTCGTGAACTTACTACTTTCTAAGAAAAGCAGTGGGGAGCGACGGAGTTCTTGAGTTGGAGGTGACTGTACCAGAGGATGAGGAGCGAGAAGGATAGACAGAGAGTGATAAGATGCAATAGGTGAATCTGGAGGAAAGGCTCCAGAGTGAACAGTGGGGGGTAGACAAGAGAATAGTCTGGGGACTATTCGCTACAATTCACAGGTCTTATATACTAATACAGGGTGGTCTGTGCGCAGCCTTTAGGGCCGGCACCAGTACAGGTGACAGGTGTAATCTATCCATATATGGTACACGGTCAGGAGAGTCTATGGAGAGGCTATCAGATCTTATCGGGGATTTGGGAAAATCCAAGATCTGCTGAGGTTCCCGATATGGGACGTACTCTGGAGAGACTATGGGGAATCCCCTGGGAAATCCCAAGATCCGATCGGGGATTCCCTTTGTCTTGGTAAGCGTCCTTAGGCTTGGTAATCTTGATGACTTTCCAGGTATTGGTCAATGGCTTAGTAACTCGTCCAAAGCGGATGGGATCACGTGCTCTCTGATCACATGATCGGCCCGGGTCATGTGATATGTCATGTGACCCGAAAACTGGGGAGAGATCACGTGACCCTAAGTTCAACTTGGTCACTTGGCTATAACTTGGCTTTAGGGGCGGACTTGGTGGACTTAGGGGCATCGTTCTCGATCCCCTCTTAAGGTCATGTGATCCAGGGTTGTGCGTGGAGGTCACGAACGCGGCCGAAGGCCGCGATCGCGACAGGAGAGGAGGTCCAAGAGATGTGTTTTATTTTAATTTGCGCCTGTCAGTCAAACTAATAAGCTAAACCCATCTTGGGGGGCTCCTTGAACCGCGACCACCACCAGGCACGAGTTTTCCCACGGTTGAAAAACCGATGGCAAGGAGGGCAAAACCATGAAAACGACGTCCCCAACACACAACACACCAGCAGTGACTGCTACATGTCATGGAGACCCCATGGAACCAACATTACACATAACAAAACCCCCAGAAAACCACTGTTGTGACTGACTGAGACCACATCTGAAGCAAATGCTAATCCCAACAATAAGAAACACACGATGTGACCCATCATACAGCAATTCTCATACAGGACAGTACATAACACCCACATGGTGGGAACCAACTGGAGGTACATCGAAAATCGTGAGGAAAGAGAAATTTGCACCACCTGCAGAATGACAGAGTCGATAGACCATATCTTGACACAATGCAGAGAGGATATGACCCAACTGATCTGGACCTTAGCATGTAACCTCTGGCCACATAGGACCCTCCCCTGGCCTGAAATCTCCCTAAGCACCATCCTCGGCTGTGGATGCATCAGCCTACAGGCTGAGATAAGAGTGAGGAATGGTAGCCACCTCACCAAAAAGTACCATGCCCAGGCCCATCCTGCCTCCTACAAATACCCCTCTCCAAGTCGGTGTACCTCATATGGGTACTGAGATGTGAAAGGGTCATCCAAGGTTAATTCCTATCCAGAGAGGAGATCAAAACACGGTGGCTCTGTGCGATCAACGAGAGACTCACCATCGATAAAATAAACGCGACGAAAGTCATAAGAACTGAGGAATTCACCAATCTTGTGGTGAATATCTGGGAGCTGTTGGAAATGAGAGGATCTATGAGTGCGAACAAAGGCGCGCGATACTCAGTCGAAAGATAAGAGACTGCTTCATTATATAAGCTAACCTATGAGCGCAAACGAAGGCGCGCAATACTGAACGCGGGTCAGCGATGTCAACTACACGATAAAGAAAAGGGGGAGCAGACCTCAGTCGAAAGATAAGAGACTGAAGTCATCTAGCTCATAGAGTAGAGGTTTAAATAGACAGTTTGTTTATGCATGCCAAATGCCAGAGAAAACAATGGAGCGAGGTGGGATGTGTGCCAACAATCCCAACATAAGTACAACTTAGCTATATGCATCGCTTTCGACATAGAAAGAATAATGTAATTTCATGTGAAAAAGAATGTTGTCCAATCCGCTGCGAGGGTCCATTCCCTCGTGATTTTCCATCGCACGCTGGCTGCTTTCCAACACGCCCCCTCAGGCCAAGCGGCTTAATCCCATTGCCTTTGCGAACTTCGTATGCTTCTCGCGATTGAGTGCTTTTGTGAGGGCATCCACAACTTGATCTTCAGTTGGTATATATTCGAGCTCGATTATTTCTTCTTCGACTTTGCAGCGTATAAAGTGGTATTGGACATCGATATGTTTGGTTTGGTCGTGGAACTGGGGGTTCTTGGCTATAGCAATGGCTGACTGGCTGTCCATGTGCAGGGTCGTTGGGTTGTGATCTGGGAACCCAAGTTCTGTAAGTAATTGCCTTAACCACACGAGCTCTTTCGTGGTGTGCGCTCCAGCGATATACTCAGCCTCCGCACTTGATAATGCTATGGTGGATTGTTTTTTCGAACTCCAGCTAATCGCTCCATCTGAGAGTTTGAATACATAGCCAGATGTCGAGCTGCAGTCACTCAGCTCGTTAGCCCAGTCAGAGTCAACGAAACCGTTCAAGACTTGTCCATTGGGAGCGCCTCGTTGGTAGACGAGACACCAGTCCTTCGTGGCTTGGAGATAGCGGAAAACTCTTTCGAGGGCGTGTCCATGCTCTTCTCCAGGTGTCGCCGCGTGTCTTCCAAGTGCTCCAACAGCGTAGGCGAGATCCGGGCGAGTACCAAGCATGGGGTACATGAGCGCACCGAGGGCGCTTTGGTACGACTTGATGTCGATTTCGGGTTGTTGTAACTTCGTGAAGTGCTCGTTTGTGAGCGCGGGAGTGTTGATGGGCCACACATCGGATTTTCCAAAATGCTCGAGAATATCCTTGATGTACTTTTGCTGCGACAGGGTAATTCGTCCAGCTTCTTGGTCGCGGATGACATGGATGCTGAGGATGTACGAGATTTCGCCAAGGTCGGTTATTTCGTATACTTTCATCAACGCCTCCTTGTCCCCTAGGATCTTGTTTATGTCCCTGCAGACCAAGGTGAAGTCATCCACATAAAGGACGATGATTGAGACGGTGTTGTCACGAAAGCGCACGAAGACCCCATGGTCTGCTTCCATGCGGGTGTACCCTATCTTCTCCAACTCTCCCTTAATGTTCTTGTACCACGCTCATCCGCCTTGCTTCATGCCATAGACGGCTTTCACAAGGCGGAGGACCATCCCTTCAGGGACGTCGAAACCGGGAGGAGGTTCCATGAAAATTTCTTCCTCAAGTTCCGTGTTGAGGTACGCGGACTTGATGTCTATTTGGTGAATCTCCCAGTCGAGCTCAGTCGCAAGTGCCAAGATGGCATGTAAGGAGGAGAGTTTAGCGACGGGTGCGAAGGTCTTGTTGTAATCCACACCTTCGACTTGTCTGAAGCCCTGTGCTACGACGCGGGCTTTGTATTATTGGATTGTCCCGTCAGGTCCCCGTTTAATCCATAGTACCCATTTGCTGCCAATGACCTTCTTATTGCGCGGTCTTGGTACCACCTCGTATACGCCCATCGTTTCAAATTGGCATTTCTCGTTTTCGCACGCGAGTTCCCACATCTCCACGTCCGGTCGGGACATTGCTTCAGCATAGGTTTTCGGATCCTGCGATGTGTCGGCGCAAGCCACACTTGCGTGTTGTTGGGGTCCGTAGGATGTTACCGAGTAGCATGGGTCATTGTCGCGAATGGGTGCATGGAGATTTTGCTTCGGGCATGCTTCAACGTTCGTGGTAGGTGGTTGATGAGTTGGGACTTGCGTTTGGGGAGTGTCGTCGTCGACGTTGTTTTTGAAAGTGACGTGCTCATAGTGTGGTGAGGTCCCCCCCTTGTCGAATATAACGTCGCGAGACTCAAAAAATTGCTGTTGCTGGCAGTGCACCAGGTGATAGGCTTTGCGTTGGCACACAAAACCTATAAACATACAGATCAGCAAGCGCGTGGATAATTTACCGCGTTGCAAGGACAGGATGTGCATGAAGGCTTTTGCCCCAAAGACCCAAAGGTCAGATACGTCGGGTTTGTTGCTGCTCCAGGCTTCTTCTGGTGTCATACTGTCGAGGGCCCGGGTTGGTGTGACATTGTGGATGTGGGCGGCGTAGACCAATGCATCGTACCAGTATGACTCTGGAAGTTGGGCGTCAATTAGCATGGTTTGGACTCGATCAAGCAACGTCCGTGTCGCGATCGCGGCCTTTGGCCGCGTTTGTGACCTCCACGCACACTCCTGGATCACATGACCTTAAGAGGGGATCAAGAACGATGCCCCTAAGTCCACCAAGTCCGCCCCTAAAGCCAAGTTATAGCCAAGTGACCAAGTTGAACTTAGGGTCACGTGACCCTAAGGAAGTATCACGTGACCGGTCACGTGATCTTCCCCCACTTTCCAGGTCACATGACCTGTCACATGACCCAGGCTGATCACGTGATCCTGTCCGCTTTGGACAAGTTACTAAGCCATTGACCAATACTTGGAAAGTCATCAAGATTACCAAGCCAAAGGACGCTTACCAAGACAAAGGGAATCCCCGATCGGATCTTGGGATTCCCCAGGGGATTCCCCATAGCCTCTCCAGAGTACGTCCCATATCGGGAACCTCAGCAGATCTTGGATTTCCCCAAATCCCCGATAAGATCTGATAGCCTCTCCATAGACTCTCCTGACCGTGTACCATATATGGATAGATTACACCTGTCACCTGTACTGGTGCCGGCCCTAAAGGCTGCGCACAGACCACCCTGTATTAGTATATAAGACCTGTGAATTGTAGCGAATAGTCCCCAGACTATTCTCTTGTCTACCCCCCACTGTTCACTCTGGAGCCTTCCCTCCAGATTCACCTATTGCACCTCATTACTCTCTGCCTATCCTTCTCGCTCCTCATCCTCTGGTACAGTCACCTCCAACTCAAGTACTCCGTCGCTCCCCACTGCTTCTCATAGAAAGTAGTAAGTTCGCGACAGTCCGGTTCATACACTCGGCCATGCCATTGTGTTGAGGTGTGTCCGGAGTTGTCAGTTTGTGTTTGACACCCTTGTCCTTGAGGTACTTTTGAACGGTCCTGGCGAGGTACTCGCCCCCTCTATTGGAGC
>QFFA01004078.1:0-13126 GCA_003316565.1 Russula foetens | reverse complement strand
ACGCGGCCGAAGGCCGCGTTCGTGACCTCCACACACACTCCTGGATCACATGACCTTAAGAGGGGATCGAGAACGATGCCCCTAAGTCCACCAAGTCTGCCCCTAAAGCCAAGTTATAGCCAAGTGACCAAGTCGAACTTGGGGTTACGTGACCCTGAGAGAATATCACGTGACCGGTCATGTGATCTCTCCCCAGTTTTCGGGTCACGTGACATGTCACATGACCCAGGCCGATCACGTGATCAGGGAGCACGTGATCCCATCCGCTTTGGACGAGTTACTAAGCCATTGACCAATACCTGGAAGGTCATCAAGATTACCAAGCCTAAAGACGCTTACCAAGACGAAGGGAATCCCCGATCGGATCTTGGGATTTCCCAGGGGATTCCCCATAGCCTCCCCAGAGTACGCCCCATATTGGGAACCTCACTAGATCTTGGGATTTCCCCAAATCCCCAATAAGATCTGATAGCCTCTCCATAGACTCTCCTGACCGTGTACCATATATGGATAGATTACACCTGTCACCTGTACTGGTGCCAGCCCTAAAGGCTGTGCACAGACCACCCTGTATTAGTATATAAGACCTGTGAATTGTAGCGAATAGTCCCCAGACTATTCTCTTGTCTACCCCCCACTGTCCACTCTGGAGCCTCACCTCCAGATTCGCCTGTTACAAGTCGCCGTCCTTTGCCTGTCCATCTCACTCTTCTGCCTCTGGGTCAGTTACCTCCAACACAAGTACTCCGTCGCCCACCTCCGCTACTTCTAAAAAGTAGTAAGTTCGCGACAGTGGGGGCACACACAGCGACACGAATGCGCACACAGCTGGGTGCCTGGAAATGCTGTGCTGCTCCACTTTTCTCAATGAGAAATCGACTTGAACAATTTTTTGTGTATGTGCTACCTGTCCTGATGATCGGCCCGTTTCATGCCGCAGATCTCTACCCTGTTGCACGTGCTCTTTTTAAAAAATAGCTTTTTAAAAAATAGATAAGATCTACGGCATGAAACGGGCCAATCATCGGGGTGGGTAGCGTGTACGTGTACACAAAAAACTGTTCAAGTCGATTTCGCATTGAGAAAAGTGGAACGGCACGGCATTTCCAGGCACCTGGCTGTATGTGCATTCGTGTCGCTGTGCGTGCCCCCACCTGCGCGTCCCCTCCTGCTGCAGTGGCCGACCCCGCCGAGGGTTATTTCACTCGCGCGAACCCATTTGTGGCGACCCCAGCTGCACATTCCCCCCCAAGCAGTGCGCCTGGGTTCGTGTTTTTGCATTTTTCCGCTGCATCGCCCGGACATGCATTTGCGCCCCTTTCCACTACCAGGATAGGGTTCAGCACATCCCCGAAATATGTATAATGCGTGGGAATGCACTCGCGTCCGCATTTACCCCATCCTCCACTCAACTTAGACAGATTTGTTTAGGGGCATGTGCCTTATCAGCATGTGCTTTGTGTTTGTTTTTCGGAACACGAACACATGCCCTTTTTTCTTCACAGTTTCCACAACATGTGCCTTAGGGACACGTGTTTTATGTTTGTTTTGCTTACACTAACAATTCCAAGATCATTTTAATTTTCTGAGTGTGAAATTCTGACAGCTCTACCAAACTACTGGGCTCTTTCCTTTTTGAGTGCATGATTTCCGTTTTTGGGTGTGACAATCAGCTGCTGAAAATGCCCAACTCCCGACTTACCGTAACTGTCCCATGTGCCCATGTGTTAACCTGGATTGACTAACCTTAGGACCCTGTTATGTGGAGAGCGAATACTAAAGGGAGCATTCTCCAGAAATCTTATACACATACATCGTGAAAGAATTGTGAAACTAGTGACTGTGCAAACAGGCCCTGATCACTGTACGATGTTGTCACAGAAGGGATTCAGAAATTGCAGGACCCTTGTTTGCACCGTGGATATGGATCAGCTGCGGAGATCCTATGACACATCGTATTTGCAAAGTAAGAAGAAACAGTAAGAGTTAATATGGTTGACCCGGAAAAATATCTCTAGGCTCTAGGACTGTAAAAATATGTGTGGCAGCATGAGGATGGTGAAGAAGAAAAAACATCCCAAAATGTGGGCGGGCTGGGGTGGACCGTGCTTCCCGGCCCACTCAGGCCGAAGCAGCCAAGCGGACCAGTAACACGACAGGCAGGAATGGGTAAGTCATGTCTGCTTATGGTCCAGCTTATGGTTCAATTAATGTCAAATAAATTGACCCCCCTTATAAGTCACATTATTTTAAATCAGGATTACTTGAATAATTGAAAATTATTTTTTCCCCAGCTAAACGGTTTTTCCAAGCCTGTAACATGCAGTTTATTTTAAATATTTTATGATATAATCAGTATTCCTCTCAGTGGCCATTTAATTTCGACTTTTTCGAGTATTCTTATTTAAAATATTGTGACACATAAGGATAGGTCAATTTATTTGACATTAATTGGACCATAAGCTGGAGCATAAACAGACATGACTTATCCATTCCTGCCCGTCGTGTAAGTTGTAAGTTGGTTTTCCAGTGGCCAACTTGCATGAGAATACAAGTTGAACCTGACGGCATCCCGGTCTTCGCCACGGTCCCACAAGTCGATTAGGAGCGCTGCATAGACGAATCTTTAGTAGTCGGTCTTCAAGTTGTGGTCCTTGCTTCCACAGTCCGAATCACTTAATGTTTTTCCGCAACTCAGTTACCGAGTTGGATATCACATTCGAAGGCCACTTCATGTCACATACACACATGTGCGTCCAGTGAACTCCCACCTTGCAACCTCACCCCCTATTACTTCCAACTCTCTCCGTTATGTCTCGGACAGTGAACAGCCCTCTGCCTCCCTCAGCGGAACTCGGCGCGACCAACGGGTCCGAGGTCCCTACTCGTACAAGGAGAACAGGGACACTGGTAAAGAGCGAAGAGTGGTGGCGAGACAACTACTATGACATTGAAAGGCGTGGGTACAAACTCCGTCCTCGATATCACCCTCTTTGGGAGCCGTCTTGGGTTAAATCAAAGAAGGATTTTTACTCAGTCGAAGATGGCCAAGCTTTCATTGTAGGTTGTCGCATTTCTCTTATTCTCATTACTCAAGAAGTGGCGAAAGACGAGAGCAGTGATGGACGCCGTGCGCATACAAGATGACCTCCCAGTTATGCTCAAGCGAGTCTTTATCGAGGAAGGGCCCCACGAACTCTCAATCACCCAACGATTCTCGTCCCCAGGGCTTTCCCTGGATTCCCGTAACCACTGCGTGCCACTCTTGGATGTCATTGAACTTGAGAGCACCAGGTCTCAAAAGCTAATGGTGTTCCCGCTTCTGCGCCCTTTCGATCGTCCTCAGTTTCAAACGTTTGGCGAGTTTATCGCCTTTTTTACGCAAATATGCGAGGTGACCAAATTTTACTTCCGTACGTCATACTGATCATGTTAAAATCATTTTTTGTATCAGGGTCTCCGGTTTATGCATGAGAGGAATGTGGCTCACCGGTAAAAGCCATTCAGTCGCTTGGGGAGCTCAGATCTGATAGCCATTCGAGCGACTGCACGGCGAATAACATAATGCTCGATCCATCCCAGATGTATCCCAATGGGTTCCACCCAGTCAAAAACGACAAAAATAAGAACTTCAAGGGCAAAGCGACCGCCTACACACGGACACAACGTCCCCCTCGCTACATCCTTATTGACTTCGGCCTTTCTCGCCAGTACCTATCGCGGGAGGTCACGGACAACCCCTTGCGTGGCGGGGATAAGTCCGCCCCTGAACATCAGTCGCACCAGCCCTCCAACCCATTCCACACCGACATATATTATATTGGAAACCTAGTCCGGGAGAAATTCACGATGGTACGCCATTCCATCGTCAGCTCCAGTAGGATACCTCATCTATCTTAGAAATACGGCGGCTTCCGTTTCATGGAAGACCTAGTCAGTGCCATGACTCGTGAACACCCAGCTGATCGTCCTCGTATTGAAGACGTTATTGGAAGATTCAACGAAATCCGAGGGTCCTTGAGCAAGATCAAGTTGCGGTCTGCGTTAAAGCCAAAAGAGGCCCCCATCATAATATGTGCAGCCTTGGAGACACGGCAGTATGTTCGTACAATTCAGTATATCCTTTCGCAGAAGGCCGCCATCCCGGATCCGCGGCAGTGATGTAGTCAGTCGGCTTTTCTCCATCTCTGTAGCTCGTGTCTAATGTACTCATGGATGCGAATTCAGAGCGATGAAGGCCCATGTGTGGATCTCAATTGCCTGGGGAACAAACAGTGTGCGGCCAGATTCCTTTCTCTCCATCTCTTTACAAGACGTGTTGTTCGTATGAGTTCTCGTTTTTGTATCCAGATGTGTGAGCTCTTTGCTCTGCTGCCACTTCGTGGATTGTAAGTCTTCATGACAGATGAGTATCGCCCTATCTCGCGATCGGAAGCATTACTATGTGCACTTCAAGTTGCTTATGGGTCTCGAACGGGCTTCAGACGCCCAACAAAAGGGCCGATGGGAAATGAATGCGCTCACTCAGGTATCATCCTTACACCGGGTATGAAAACAATACAAACTAAATACAAATCGGAAACACTCATAATTGCCTCGCACTGTCGGCTTCCATACACCTCCGTGGGAACGTCGAAGGCAAAGACGGAGCCACATCACAAAGTCACGCTACGCCTTCTGTTTGCGCAGTTCACAAGGTTCGACTCGCCCATGATGGATCACACGGTCTGTGCCATGTCACAAGCGGCATCAACCTTGTCTTTTGGCCAAGAACGTCCCGGACTCATGGATCGGCGCGGGACTCCGGCATGGTCCCTGTTGCCATGGAGCACATGATTAGACGCGCTCCTCATGTATGACGGGTAACTCACCGTCCTTTGTTGAAAATTTCAGATCGGAGCTGCCCCAGCGGATCACAGCTGCGCAGGTTTACGCCCTGGTCACTGAGATTTTTCAGCCCACTGAGATGGTGAGAGTAAACCTCCCGGTAGTTCTCATAGGCGAAATGGATTCTTGTCCAGGAGCCACTACTCCACTCGTCGATACAACATTCTATCTGTCAGCGTTTAAACAAGTGCCATCGGTATTGCAGCTATTGCTTGCCACGACCATCGATAAATGCCTCACCACTGCGAGAACCAGAGCGATGGCTTCATATGGCATGGGGTTGAATACGTTGGAGAATATGACGCCATCGCTGGAGCGGTCATTGAACCAGATTACGTTGATAGCCTGCTGAATAATGCGATGGCGATATGGCAACGCTCGTCCGTCGTCACCGTGACTGAAAGCTGCGTCTGTCTTCAACGCATGCGCCAGGTCGATATTGTGACTGAGAGACTCTGCGGCCTTGCTTGTTTGAAATCCGTAATGTCTCTCCACGAGTGGAGTGATCCTCTCCTTGACGGCAGCATGGAAGCGAGGGCCAACGCTTACGAGCTGCGTACCCCTTCTATATATCAACATCGGCAAGGAAGCTGGACGAGAGCTCACCATCTCCTTGAGTTGAGTGGGCGGAGAGATGTTGGTCCCGGTCTTGGAGCATGCCATCGTCCAAACAGATTGTGCCCAACTCAACTCCTGATCAGGGTTTGGGAATGCATCCCTGTAGCCGAAGAAGGACCGATAGGTTGCCTCCGCTATGCGAGTGACACGCACTCGCTGCTCGTCGTATGTGTCGTGGATGGATGCGACGTCTCTGGCACTGTCGGAAGTCGTCTATACGAATCGATTAGTGCGCCATCTAGTTCCGCTGGGGAGGGTGAGGACCTTGGCGATTTGAAATGTTTCCTTGGCGTATTTGCGGTACGCTCGTGCGTGAGACATCCTCGACAAGCCGCTTTTCAAGTCCAATCCCGCTCTCATCTCCGTTGCCCTGGAAACGTAGACATGGTCACAAACGCAAATCTCGTGGGGGAAGTAGCAAGCTCACATCGTGAGTCGGTTTTGAAGACTGATTAGATCACCGCGGGGGATGATGTCCTTCCATCGATCGCGAAGGCTTCGAGCATCATCAAGATACTCGTCGCCCTTCTTTTCCTGTGCCGAAGGGAGATACGAGGTCATTGAAGTTATAGTTCTGCAGCTGCTTCGCGGAATGGCTCAATAGCACTGACAGTGTCAAGGACAGGGGAGGAAGATGTGGGGAGGGGTGAGACGTTGAGAGGCTGCCAAGATGTACCAGTGGGTGGCCATATTGAAGGGTAAGATATACTATGGAGCGCTGGCACGGTATTCCACATGCTAGAGGGCAGATCACTTAACGAATTGGCCTCTCAATAAGAGGACCTCCGAAACAGCGCCCAGGGGTGGTGACAAAGAGCGAGGTTCTACTGCGCAGGGTCCATGCAAGACACGTTGTAACGACGCGTTGTGAAAAAATGGGGGTCGTCCTTCCACTGAGCGAGAAAAAGTCTCGTCCCTCCGGTGCCACGACAACCATTAACTTGTCACTATAGCAGACAAAAGTGGTTTCGTATTACGGAACGGTTCGGGGAAGCACTTTGATCGTTTAGTTGGAAGAGTCTAGACAAACAAATGACAAAAATATTACCGAAAGAGAAACGCTAAACTTACACAGGCAGGTCCCTTAATAGAATAAGGAAGGAAATCGACTCTTAGGACCGTAGTGGTTGATTCGAGATTCGAGACTCCTCGCCCTGATCAAAGGCGGCGGCGGCGGCGAAAGGGCGACTGATGTCATACGTCCGTCCAATTTGGGGCCGGGGCTGGAGGTATGATAAGGTTTATGACCAAATGACTCCAAATAGTTCAACACCGTGTCATCACTGCGGACTCAGGCAGAGCCTGTTCATTGCTTCCTGAGCCCAACGAACTTAAAATTGCAACGTCACTTGTCGATGGGGATTCAAGCTCCAGTACTCAATTTCATCCCACTTGCACTTGCGATAGCCCCCGGCTGAGACGGTTTATCGGCCATACTTGCCACACACACTTTCCGTTCCGAGCTCAGCGCTCATCCTCGATTGTAGGCCCAACAGGCACCATCCTCGTGGTCTACTCGTGCGGCGACTCTACAACAAACTCTCATCACCACCTATATTCCTTGTCCTCCCGACCTCAATGCCTGGCATAGGATCCGTTGGGGAAGAACAAGTAAGAAGGGAGATTGGTACGCTCTTCGACAGCGAGAGGTGGTGGCGGGACCAATACCGAGACATTGAGAATCATGGATACAGGCTCCGTCCTAGGTATCACCCTGAGTGGGAGCCCTCCTGGAAAAGATCGGGCAAGCCCTTCTTTACTACGGAAGACGGTCAACCCACCCTTGTAAGTCTGTAAGTGTCTACTGTCAGATGTTCCCTAGTCTTACGCGTGCCCCAGCTGCCAACCGCGATGGACGCAACGCGCTGGCAGGATGGGAAACAAGTCATGCTCAAGAGGGTTCCTCCGGGAACGGAATTGGAGATTACCCGGCTCCTGTCTTCCCCGGGGCTACGGCGCGAAGATCGCAATCATTGCGTTCCTTTGTTGGATGTTATCGCATTACCCCATGCCCATGACCATAATCTCATGGTGATGCCCTTCCTGCGCCCATTCCATAAACCCCGATTCCAAACATATGGCGAATTCGTGGCGTTCTTCACGCAAATATGTGATGTGAGACCTCGCGCGCGTTCCCTGTTTTCTGGGTGTAGGTGGGCTTGACAAATCTTGACGCCAGGGTCTTGAGTTCATGCACGAACGAAATATTGCACACCGGTACGTTCTTGTCGCTGTTGAGAACCCTCATTCAAGAACTCCCGCAGGGATTGCACTGCGAATAATATCATGCTCGATCCGTCTGGGATGTACCCTCACGGGTTTCATCCCATCCAAATCAATCGACGTAGGGACTTAAGAGGGCAAGCTCAAAGATTTACCCGGACGGATCGTCCCACGCGCTACTACTTGATCGATTTTGGTTTGTCCCAACGATACAGCTCTAGAAACGCACTGGACGAACCCCTACGTGGCGGCGATAAGACTGCGCCCGAGCACCAGCTTGGGAGACGGTGCAATCCGTTCCACACAGATATATATTACTTTGGGAACCTCATTCGTGAACGCTTTTTGAGTGTAATACGCACAAATATTGGCTGGTTTGTGGCTCATCTAGCTTTTCAGGTCTACACTGGTTTCGCATTCATGGAGGGATTGGTTGATGCGATGACGGATGAGGATCCGGGGAAACGCCCCACGATCGAAGAGGTCATTTCGAGGTTTTCACGCATTCGCGACTCACTAAGTAGATTCAAGCTACGGTCTTTCATGATAGCCAGAAAGGACCCTAGTTTAATCACTGCTTTCCGGTATGCACGCCAAGTAGTTCGTACAGCCAAGTACCTGTTAGCACAGAAAGCTCCCGTACCACTTGCCTAACTAACTTTCACATGTACAACATGAGTGTGATGCATGGCACATCAATCAATCGCCACGTGTGGACCCACATAAAGTCTTGGGTCTAGGTCTAGGAGAACGCTGACCACCAAATGCCAGTTGGAGAACCTCATGCTGAGACTCGGATGGGACGAACCGTGGATGATGGAAGTGCCTACCATTGACATGACGAAAGAGGACGGAGGGTCGCTACATTTTCATTTCACGTAGATCACCTCACGTTGTTTGTTTGGCGTGGTTGCGCCTGAATGTTCCGTCCACATTCCGTATCAATCAACCCTCAACGAGAGACAAGAAAGGTATCGACTCATCTCGGTATTAATCCGGGAACCTACTTCAACTTCTTGCTGAAAGAGTGATAACAACTACATGTTAATGTACTGCGGCGCCCAGTCTGAGCTCGGCCCATCCCGGTGGCCCAGTGTAATGGTAATGGCGTACGAATAGCACTTCTGTACCAATGGGTCCGAGTCCGGCTCATCGGCTCTCTCTCAATGAAGGATGCCCCATAAGTTGGGCCACATGACCCTTGGATTTTATAGCGTACCATATACAGAATTACAAATCAACCTCAATCAGAAAGCTACAAGACGAATTATGAATGAACAAAACGGGCCCAGCGTCAGACTGCCAGTGGTTCCTTGGCCCTGGACCTTATGGACCTTGACATAGTCCAGCTTGATGTATGTTATCTGAAACAACAATAGTCACGGTACTGCCTGGGCGACTAAACAACTCTCGTCTTACCAGCACCGCCAAAGGACTGGTCATAAGTAGAGGCACTCAGACACCACTAATACAGACCCCAGATGAGTTGCTGTGGGAAAATGAATACATTCAGTTCATCAAATGCATCAAAATCGAAAATTATCGAATGCTAAGATATGTGGTAACATTATGCGACAAACCTGAATTATTTTATGAGACCTCTCGGCCTTTTGAAGATATTCTTGTGCCTGCCGGTGGCGACCGAATATGCCCTTGTCTACCAGGCCAACCTGGGAATCTTTCGCGCTTTGAGTATGGTCAACACCAAGCCGACTACAATGAAACTCAAAAGGCTGCCGCTTACATTGCCAACAATCCCTTCGCCATCTGGTAATTCTCAAGGTCCATGGTATTCTCGTGTTCTTCTAAATTCTGCATGGCCTCTGTCAGGAGAGTGGTTGCCTTCCCTACCCTCTCCGACGTGGGAAGAATATGCATGTCGATGAACTCCATCCTTTGCAGTCTGGGGATTAGATGACTCGGAAGCTGAACGTCGGGTTATTGATGGCTCGTTTGTGACCCTCCATTTAAATACTACTGGGTGGAAGGCTAGCACACTTTCATCGGAGACCATGTCACCATGACGCCCACAACGAAGGGCAGTCATTGCCATTGTGAGCCTGAGGGCGACCCTTCAGTTGGAGGTGTGACCATAAGATACAAAGAGGCATGACAATTTCGGCGCTGGTAGTTTGTTGTGCCGATCTCTGTGTTACCAAGGTTCTTCATGGTCACCACTGGCACCTTCCTGAACGATTCTGAACAATACTATACATGTAGGGCTTCTCGAAGTTGCGCCGCGGCGCGGGAGCAATGCTCACACGCAAGATAGACCGTTTAGTAACGCCGCAACTCCACAATAACCCTAGCACCCCAGTGGTCAGGTAGGTACGTTTTCATATTGCTGATCCCTACTGTACATGGCTGCGGACAAAACACGTTCCGACTTCATTTACGCTGGCACACTGGGAACATGGAACTATGGAACTGTGGCGCCCATCCGAAGAAGTCACTTGTAGTTTTCCTTACCATGAACGACGGATAGCATGTGTGTACCACGCTATTGTATCTGGTTGCCCTCTTTGTTCCACGACCCTTAGTCTGAGTGTGGGACAGGGTTTCTATCAGTGTCTTACCTCCGCAGACACGTTTCGATGATGAGAATATCAGAAGTACCAGTCGCAAATGTTTGGTGACTCCCCACGGGTGGTAACTGACATGTCTTCCATGTAGGAAATGGATGAGGTACACGTAGCGTCGCTGGCTCGAGCGCTCTGCATATGCTGGGCAACTCTGTCGCAGAAGTAGCATGTAAATCAAGTCAACTAAACGAGTGGGTACTGCTACTGCGGTAGCTGCGTCTATAAAACAGTTGATCTCCAGCGGCCGATACCTATGTCAGAGCGGGACTCACAGCTAAGCCATACTGGGCTAAACCTCTCAATACATGAGCGCGCGGGAAATGTGATATGTGAAGGAGAAGATGGTGGTTGTAGGGGGTATGCTTAACGGAGAGGTACCTTTGAGTGTTGGGACTTCTACCCTAAAAAATCATGTCGAGAAGCCGAGTTTGCTTGGGCCGTCACTGGTCTGATCGGACAGGTATCATCAGGCGAGGTGAGGAAACATGGACCCTAGATACGTGGGCGTTAAGACTAAACGTTAAAGGGGAGTCGGAGCAAGGAGAGCGAGGAGTTCTCGGCCCAAAGTCGATACTGTATGTGATGATTTAAGATGTCACGGAGCAGGCTTGCCGCTGAAGTAGCATAGATGACAAGGCGAGGTGTAGTCTAGGCCTAGGGTTGGTAGATAGGGACCCTGGTTACCAGAACTACGGCACGGTGAAAGCATGAAGGAAGAACAGTGATAGTGATAGGATGTGAATGCATGGCGGTATTAGGGTTGTACGGCCTGGAATCAAAGACGCTCAAGAAGTCATCCCAAAAGATCTGCACGTGTGAATAAAACGATGTGATGAATATTCCCACCACCGCAAAAGGCCAACCCAACAGGCCCGAGACACCACGACGAACCGGGTGAGGTTGTTGAAAGACCGGAAAGCGGAAAGGAGAGGGGAGATACTGGGATATGGGATTTCTGAGCCCCGGGCCGTGGGCGAAAAACTGAAAAAGGCCACGTTGAAACTACGCACGTGCTTACGTGGCGTGGCCCATGACTGTGGTCATGTACAGAATACGGAAAGTGTTTACGACTTTTTTCTCCCACTCAGTAGCGATAATTTAAACGGTGGGGCCCGTTGGGGCGAACGCACACCAGTGTCGGCGTTGAAAGAGCGCGGGCGGATGGGTCCGAGTCAGCACTAAGCGCTCCGGTTAGTTGTCACGGGCGGCCTCGCTTTTCTCCACCTGCGATCACAATGTCTCACGAGTCAAACCGATCAACGGGATCCCGAGAAAGGGTTACCCACGCATGTGTCACCCATTCCCTGACTTCTTTCCACTTTCACAAACACGTGTAGCAGACGTAAATCCCGACCAGCCCCAAGTAATACCGAATCAGCCACCGTCAGGTGAATCCAACTTTGGCGACAGCTCAGGGCCACTTTTCTGCTTGTATTCGGAGATTACAAAGGAAGAAGACAATACGATGGCAGACCGCTGGCAAAAGACGCAGACGGAATCCTCATCTTCGTCAGTCCTTGTCTTGCCATTCTCACTGCTCCACACATGATCTGGAACAGCACAGACCGGTGTGTTCTCTGTCGCAGTCGCTGCACTACTCGCTGTCTCCCTCCAGGACCTCAGACCAAATTCTCAAGATACTTCCGCATTATATCTTGCGAACATACATCAGATTCTTGCTGATCCAAACTTCACTTTACCACGCACATCCATTCCTTCCTCTGTCGCAACACCACCTCCGTTCTCTCCTCCAAGATACTCGGTCTGGGTGAATTCACTCTGGTTCTTGAGCTTGGTTATCAGCCTCACATGTGCTCTTTTGGCAACATCGTTACATCAATGGGCATGTCGGTACATCAAGTTCACTCAGCCGGCACGGTGTAGCCCAGAGAAGCGAGCGCGAATACGCGCGCTTCGCTAATGGCACGAGCAAGATGCGCCTTCCCTATGTAGTCGAGGCATTGCCGGCCATGATACACCTCTCCCTATTTTGTTCTTTTCTGGTATCATCATTTTTCTGTTCAATATAAAACACAGCGCGTTCACCTCCGTTATTTGGTGGATTGCACCATTCCCAATGGGGTATGGATGGATCATGCTGATGCCGATTTTTCTCCCAGGCAGCCCATACTATGCACCTCTTTCTTTGACGGCCTGGTCACTTCACGCCTTTATACCATACGCTCTCTTCACAGCCCTCAAATTCATCACGACCTGTAGTCGTGGTAGCTTTCAGACCTGGTCACGCTTTAACAGCCTGAGTTCGCATTATGGCGATCGGATGTGATGGGGGGTGTTGAAGGTAGCCGAGCGAGCTGCTTCGAATCGGTCGCCAGAGTTGACCTTGGAATCTTGGACTGGACAATAGGTGCCCTAGGCGCGTCTTACTTCCTATCCGGATCCACGTGACTCGGCAAGTCATCCACACCGATCTCTCGAATTCCCGAATTTTATGGTTACTCTCCCAGTTTGACGTATACAATACGGATCCTAGGCTGCAAAGAGAATTTTTGTGCTTTATGGAATGAAATCGTTCTCGAAGCCAGAGACGCACAGCATCCCACGTCAGTGCTCTCCACGAGATTCGTCGAGTTTACATCGCTTTACATCAAGGCACCGATGCTGCCCCGACTGCATTTTCTTCCACAAGTTATTTGGATGCCTGTCTGGTCGAGCCATCATCTTGTCCTCTATGCAATACCGCCGCTCATCAGTCAAATGCAACCGGCCCTCGTCCCACCCAACTTAATGATGCTAACAATCCTTCCACCAACCCATCTCCCTTCGAAAGCCAGCCCTCCCCCGGGTCCACAACA
>QFFA01004071.1:0-11742 GCA_003316565.1 Russula foetens | reverse complement strand
TGCACCGGATCATGTATAGATCATGTAAGATCTTCGTTATTTTGTATAACGCTTGCCTCAATTGCACCGGATCATGTATAGATCATGTAAGATCTTCATTATTTTGTATAACGCTTGCCTCAATTGCACCGGATCATGTATAGATCATGTAAGATCTTTGATTTCTTGTGTAACGCCGGCCTCAATTGCACCAGATCATGAATAGATCCTATAAGATCTTTGATTTCCTGTATAGTGATTATAATGTCATGACAATCTGGTATATACATATCGGATAGGTGGATCCCGTGCATAGTATTACCCAACCAATATCTAATCATCAACAGATCGGGATACCTTGCAAGTGAGGCAGGCCTTGCAAGGCTATCCAAGGACCTTACATACTTTTCGAACTTTTGCTGATGATCCTTACTGCTCCCTTTCCAGGTGCCATTCCAACCAACAAAAGCGATCCTTGTTGGTGTTGATGTGCTCCTGGCTGTGCACATAACCTTATGTTCTCCTCGGATATCCATTTAACATCTCATATTCCAGGCCGCTATTGGAATCAGTGCAAGTTACAATGCTTTAGTCGATTTGTTTGGATGTGTCACAAACTTCCTCAACTGTTTATGAATTTATACCGAGATCCCATTTTCCCTGTCGATGTCTGGTATAGTCACGAAAATCATGGTGGAGGTGTTGTCGGTACTTTCCCTCGCAACTAAGCAGATCAAGCAGGGACGACTGAGTAAGTTGTCCTTATGATTATTCTTGCCTCATTTGCGACCTCGTCCTAGAAAAGTTTGCGAAGAAACTGTTTGGAGAGAGCGAGATTGAGGACATGCTCCATAGACTTGACCGCCTCACTCTTGATGAGGCTCGCATGACTGGAACCGAGACTCTTCAAGTCGTACATGGTCTCGTAAACAATCTTAAGCTTGTCATTGGCAGTACGCAGATTTCTCTATGCTAACTTCTGATAACTCACGAGGCTGTTCGGATAGATGGAACGACATCCATGCACGACATATGGCATGCTCTCAGTATGCTCGACATGTGATCAATTTCTGTGAGACTAAGTGTGGATACTACTAGTCACAATTCAAGAGACCACAAGCCAGACAAACAAGGCCAAATGTGAGTGTTTGAGCCATCACCCCCGCCACCTGTAGGCTGATTCTTCCTCATAGGATACTATTTACAGAAGGATATGTGAAGTTGGCTCTCCCCGCCAGATCCATCCAAGAACCACAACATTGCTCATAGAGCCCAACACGACAGAACTGCCGAATGGTTCATCCAGGGCAGCACATTTGAGAACTGGTACACGACAGGATCCTTGTTATGGATCCATGGAAAGCATACGTCATTTTTGCATTCCATTCTATCACTTTTTTTGATGCGTCCCAACAATGCGAATTTGTAGCGGGATCCGGAAAGACCATTCTTTGGTATGTGTCACCGCAAGTCTGTGAGTTTCTAGCGTGTTCATGTTCAACTAGCTCGACCATAATTCAAGAAATCACGATGAAATGTAATCGCGGACTAGCCCTGATGGGCTACTACTACTTTGATTTTAAGGATATCGCAAAGCAAGGCATCCATGGCCTTCTCACATCGCTCCTTTCCCAGTTCTGTGCCACCTCCGACCCTTGCTATGAAATCCTTTCTGACTTCTATTTGGAGAACCACGAGGGATCACGGCAACCCAACAACGAAGCCCTCATTGAATGTCTGAAGAAAATCCTCATACTGCCAGATGCACCGATGAGGTGTATCATCATGGACATGATAGATGAATGTCCCAATACATCTGGATCCCCAACTCAACGAGAAGAAGTTCTTGATCTTTTGGAGGATCTTGTCGGACTGAGCCTCCCAAATCTACGTATATGTGAAACAAGTCGACCGGAGGTCGACATCCAGACTGTTCTCGAACCCCTCACACCATTCCACATGTCCCTCCATGACCAAAGTGGACAAAAGCAAGATATTCTTGATTACATCGAGAATTTCGTTCGCTCAGACCGGCAAATGCGAAAATGGAGGCCGGAGGACAAGCAAATGGCCATCGACACGCTCTCGGCAAAAGCAGATGGAATGTGGGTAATCACAACGCGATGTTCTGGCACTCTTGCTTACAGAATACACAGGTTTAGATGGGTGTATTGCCAACTAGACACTTTGTGTCGTTGCTTACCAGCTGGTGTTGGGCGCGCTCTGAATGAGTTGCCCGAGTCATTGGACGAAACATATGAATGGACTTTACTCGGGATCGAGAAGGAGAAACGAGAATTTGCCCACAGGTTGTTTCAGTGCATCAGCATTGCCATTCGACCACTTCGTGTCGATGAACTTGCCGAGGTCCTTGCGATTCACTTCGACCCTGGACAGGTCCCTCAGTATCGTGCGGATTGGCAGTCAGATGATGCGCAAGAAGCCGTTCTCTCCACGTGCTCCAGTCTTTTTTTTTTTTTTTTTTTTTTTTTTTTGGAATTGATAGTTTATTGTCTACTACCTACTAGAGGCACAAGACAAGTACGCTAAAAAGGGCACTGCTACGAGGCGCGCACACAACAGTAAAGGACTAACACTAGCGTACATAAAGGCTAAGGACAGAAGGGGTGGAGGGGTGAATTTCATGGGACTATACTACGGTTCGTTAATGGCGCGAGGCGCGGGGCGGAGGAGAGAGGCAGTAGGATGCCAGCCGGATGGCCCCCTAAGGGGGGTCGGGCCTCGGCGGCCCAGGGCGCACAAAGGCACCCCACCCCACATCACCAAGCCTGAGAAGGAGCGCAGGGCTCCCGACCCAGGCAGAATGCGGGGACGCCGAAGGAGGGGAAGGGAGGAAGGGGCCCCAGCCGCGATCGCCGAGCTTGAGCCCAAGAGCAGCGGGCTCCCAGGCAGGGCGAGCGGAAGGAAGGGGGCAGGCAGAGTGAAGGGGCGACGGAGATGAGGGCGAGAGGGGGAGGGAGTCCAGGGGGCCAGGCCGAGAACCACGGCGAATAGATACACGATGTGAAGAAGGGAGGCGGCGAGAGGGTAGACGGCGCAAGGAGAAGGCAGCACGCGTGGCAGCGCGGCGTCTTGCCCCAGCAGTTAATTTAGCAGGAGTGAAGAGCTTACGGCTAGGCCCGCCTATAATAGTGAAGGGGACCGTCACAGATGTGACAATCGAAAGAAGAGGCCGCACAGGGGCCGGGGGGTCGTGGAGGGTGTGATACAAGTGATGGAGGGCCATGCGGAGGTGGTCCCTGCCATCGGAGGGGCGAGGCACGGAGGCGAGGATGGTGAGGAGCGTCCGGAAGACGCCGGGACACGCAGGAGGAGGAGGGGGTGAAGGAGGAGGAGGGTGGCGGGCAATAGCAACCGCCGAAGTAGAGAGGAAGGGGACCAGGGGCCCAAAAACTTGGCCGTCCGCAAGGGGAACAGGCTCGATGAGGGAGTGGCGCCATGCAGTCTCCAGAGACCGGGCGAAGATGAAGAGGACGGGGTCAAGGTCGTGGAGCAACACCTCCGCTAAGGGGAGCGCCACACCAAGGAAGAGGGAGGAAGGGTCAGGGGGGCTGGCAACGAGGGCGTTGAGGAAATAGCTACACAGGCGATGCAGGCGGTTGAGGAGAGGAGAGCAATCCATAAGGCACACCACGATGGCCTCAGCATCGCGGTTCCAAGGGGGAGGGGAGGGGAGGGGCTCGACAGCGAGCGACTTGAGGGCAGGGGAGGACAAAAGGGCGTCGAGGGCCTGATGGAACTGACCCAGGAGGCGCCAAAAGGCCAGGCGTTGGGAAGGGGGGAGGGTCTGAAGACTGTGGTTTGCGGTGGTGAGGATGGCGCCGGTGAGAACACGGAGACCGGGCCCAAATTCGAGCTGGCGAAGCCCGTAGAAGAAGGCACGAAGGGCCCTCTCCGCCGCTCCAGAGAGCGGCGGAGGGGGATGGGAACACCAAGGAAGAGACGACAAGTAAAGGAGGGCTTGGACACTGGTATCCCTCGAACCAGTGGACAAGGGAGATGGTGGTGGTAAGAGGTCAAGGAGGGATGCTTGGCAGGCGTTAGAGCGAGAGTTCAAAGACTCGTTCGTCGACTACGCCGAAAATGAAAAGGCGCAGAAAGCAATGACGACGCTGAAGATGAAGGAAGGAAACATCGACGAATATATCGCCACCTTCGAGCGTCTTGCCCACCGAGCCGGAGTCGATGTCGACGACGCCTCCAATCTAAAGTTGTTCGCCCAAGGACTCCCCTTCTCTTTGGTTGAAGCGATTATTCGCTACAACAAACCTAATAACTTCCGACAGTGGAGCGAAGGAGCACAAGAGCAGCAGCGCAGCTGGCTTCGCCTCCAAGCCATCAAGGATAGCTTCGGACGCTCCCAACCCCCTAACTCACGACCAAACGAAGGGCAGCGCCGCTCGGGAGGCTTTGGCAACTTCTATTGGCGACGTCCGGGACAAGGACAAGGAGGCGGAGGGAATCAACACGGCCAAGGACGAGGCAACCAGCAGCCGGCACGCCCACGCCTTCCCCCTCGAAATGACGACGCCATGGATACGTCGGCAACAGCCCGCAAAGCCTCCACTGACAAAGAGAAAGAAGAGTACCGCAAAACGGGCCACTGTTTCGAATGCGGGAAACAAGGGCACCTGGCTCGCACCTGTCCCTCGAAGAGAGGCCGCCAACCAGCGAGCAGGACAGTAGAAATCGTCAATTCAGTAGAAGAAGACGCCCTCCCCGACCATCGATGCGATCCGGCGGCTCTCGCCATGTACGCACAGAAGTTTAGCGACGAAGAAAGGGAGACGTTCGTGCAGAGTCTCCAGGAGTTAGGAGCGGACGCGGGTTTTGTCGAAGCCTGAATGTAACGACTCTCATTCGGGCAGTAGGGGCTGGTTCCCTGTATCGATCAAAGAATAAAGCGATTTACGTGCCATTCATGATCCGAACCAGCAAAAAACGAGTCGATCGGAAAGCGCTCCTAGACAGCGGAGCAACGGAGTGCTTCATCAACCCCCGAGCAGTAAAAGAGCTCGGGATAAAACCCAGAAAACTCACATCCCCTAGAACAGTTCGCAACGTGGATGGGACCCCTAACAAAGCAGGGAAAATTTGCGAAGCGGTCGACCTCATCGTCGACCATTACGGAATCAAAGCAACGCACCCATTCTTCGTCGCGGATCTAGGTCCTGACGACTTCATTTTCGGCTACCCTTTCTTGGAAGCCAATGAACCCCAGGTTAACTGGGGAGAAGCACATGTCAAAGGATCCACCACCGCATCCACGCTAGACGCAGATCGATGCCATATCCTGCCAAAGGGAAGAAAGAAAAGGAAACAAGGTGTTCCACTCTGGGTACGTTCCTTGGACGGATGGGCCCCGAGCAATGAGGTTTGGCAACAAATTGCAGTCCGAAGGACCATGGTGGCCCAACAACTAGCTGCGGAGGCGGTTAAAGATCGGGAAGCGAAGCCCTGGCAAGAACTAGTACCGCCTGAATACCATCGCTACGCGTCAGTCTTTAACGAGCGAGATTCAGAGAAATTCCCTGATCGTCGCCCTTGGGACCACGCCATTGACCTCAAACCAGACGCCCCAGCCTCCATCAACTGCCGAGTGTACCCTCTGTCGCCAGCAGAACGGGAGGAACAGAAGAAATTCCTCGCAACAAACTTACGACTAAAACGCATCCGGCGATCCAAATCCCCTTATGCCAGCGGTTTCTTCTTCATCAAAAAGAAAGACGGAAAGCTTCGCCCTGTCCAAGACTACCGACGATTAAACGCTTGGACCATACCTAACAAATACCCATTACCCCTCATTTCCGACCTCATCCATCAGATTTCCGACAAGGAATGGTTCACCAAATTCGACATACGGTGGGGCTACAACAACGTTCGCATTAAAGAGGGAGACGAATGGAAGGGAGCCTTTAAAACAAGCGACGGTCTCTTCAAGCCCACGGTGATGTTTTTCGGCATGACAAACTCCCCAGCCACCTTCCAAACGATGGTGGACGACGACTTTAAAGACCTGAAAGCTAAGCAGACAGGATCGGTCTACATGGACGACTTCGTCATTCACACCAAGGGCTCTTTGGAGAAGCATAAGGAAGCGGTTCACGAATGGCTGCAACGAATAGAGAAACTGGGGCTATTCCTCAAGCCCGAGAAATGCCTATTCCACCAGCGAGAGATAGAATATCTTGGCATGATCGTAGGCAACAGCCAAGTCCGCATGGACCCAGTCAAAATCCAGGGGATCACCCAGTGGCCCGTCCCAACAACAGTCCAAGAAGTACGCAGCTTCCTCAGGTTCTGCAACTTCTACCGAGCATTTATCTCGGACTTCTCAAACATCGCTCGCCCGCTAAACGACCTTACATGCAAAAATCGCCAATGGGAATGGACGACTGAATGTCAACAAGCCTTTCAGAGGCTCAAAGACGTCTGTTCCTCAGAACCCGTCCTTAAAACCCCCGACTGGGAACGCCCCTTCATCATGCATACTGATGCGTCTGGATACGCATTAGGGGTCGTTATTGCCCAAGAACACGACGACGGCGTCCACCCAGTCGCCTTCCATTCCCGAAGTCTCCTCCCAGCTGAAAAGAACTACGACGTCCATGATCGAGAACTTGCCGGAGTCGTCTTCGGTTTTAAATGCGGACGCCCCCTCTTCCTCGGAGCGAAATACCCCGTCCGGGTCCTCACTGACCATAAAAACTTGCAGTACTTCCGCGAACCACAGAAGGTGTCCGGGCGGCAAGCGCGTTGGATTGAGTTTCTCCAAGACTTTGACTACTCCCTCGAACACATCGCAGGCACGACCAACACAGTGGCCGACCTCCTCTCCCGTAGAAAAGACCTTAACAAGGGGGTGGATTCCGACCTCCCCCGGACGCTGCTTCCAGACCACCTCTTCACTCGCAAAATTTTCCTCCCTGACAACCCTGAGCAACGCCGATCGATCCTCCAAACCATCCACGATTCCCCCGCTGGGGGACACCCAGGCATCGCAAACACCTGGGAACTAGTACGAGAACATTACGAAGGGCCCAGACTACGCAGCTTCATGGAAAACTACGTCAAGGGATGTGCACGTTGCCAAGAGTCGAAGACTAACGTACACCGATCAAAGGCCCCCCTGCAACGATTCGATGCACACGTTGAAGACGGCCCCTTCCAATACGTATCAATGGACCTAATTACGGATCTCCCCAAGTCACAAGGCTTCAATTCGGTGCTAACGATCGTAGACCAAGGATGTTCCAAGGCAGCCAAGTTCATCCCATGCTGCAAAACGATCGATGGACCAGGCGTTGCCAACGAGTATCTGAAACACCTCGTGCCATGGTTTGGACTTCCCAAAAGGATCATTTCCGATCGTGACCCCCGATTCACATCAACATTCGCAAAAGAAATGTGCCGAGCCCTGGGAATCCAACAGAATCTTTCGACGGCCTTTCACCCGAGAACCGACGGACAAACAGAGCGAATGAATGCCTGGCTAGAGCAATACCTCCGCCCCTGGACGGCGAGCAAACCCACAAGTTGGAGCCAACTCCTCCCTGTCGCAGAATTCGCCCACAACTCCTGGAGACACAATGCGACGAGACGATCCCCCCACGAGCTCATCTTCGGAACGAAACCCCAGGTGGTCCTCAAACACCTCGAAACGAGCGTACCAGCAGCAGAAACACGCCTAAAAGCGCTGGAAGAAACAAGGCAAACGGCACAACAACTCCTGACCCACATCCAAAACCGCCGAGACGACCGAAAGATAACGGAGATGAAGGAAGGCGATCAAGTTTGGCTGGAGGGGCGCAACCTCTCGATCACGGGAAACAAGAAACTGGCCCCTAAACGTTACGGACCCTTCCCCATCATCCAGAAAATCGGACCGGTGGCCTACAAACTCCGCCTTCCAGAATCGATGAAGATCCACAATGTGTTCCATGTGGATCTCCTCCTGCCATATAAGGAGACGGAGGCATATGGCACGCCCTTCACACGCCCCCCTCCGATCATCGATAACGAAGAAGAATACGAAATCGAAGCGATTCTAGACTCCCGGAGGCAGGGGCGTGGACGTCAGCTGCAATACCTTGTGCACTGGAAGGGCTATCCGCACTCTGATGACTCCTGGGTCAATCACAAGGACCTACACGCCCCCGAACTTCTTGCAGAATTTCTCACATCCACCTCCGCTCCGGCTGGACGAGCAATCGCATAAATACGACCCGTTTACCCCACTCCTTTTCCTTCATTCGCCCCCCAATCGATCTCTACTCTGCTTTATCTCTTCCATCAAACCAACATGTCTAGCACCTCGTCCACACCATACCTCGTCCGTTCTCCCTCACCCACGCCATCTCCGACGCTCTCCACGTTCTATCAAACCCACATCGACAACCTCGACCCTGCGGAGCGAGCAGACCACGTCCTGGCCAGGGCTCATGGAGCCATCATTGCCCACTGGGCCGAACTCACGGGAGGCGGAATAGCCGACGCAACCCGCTCCCTCCGAGCCGTCCCCTCCATCGCCATGCCCCTCGTCCTAGGGGTCACAGGACCGCCCTCTCCCGAGCTCGAATACCCGCCGACGGACGACGAAGACGAAGAAGCCGAAGTCGAATCGGCCGTCTCCACTCCCCCCATTCCAATTCCCCCTCCACTCGCAGACATCACCAACGTCGCGGAGTACGCAGGACCGAACAACGAACCTGCCACCCCGTCCAGCCCAGTTCCACCTATGCCTAACTCACCCCCTCCGTTCCTAGCCGATGGGCCCGCGGACGCAGCCCCCACATACCGACTCAACACCAGATCCCCCTCCGAATTAGTCAGCGACTTCGGAAACGCGCTCATCGCCGCCGAGGAAGATGCACTGGCCGCCTTTGGGAGACGCGAAGACGAAGAACGTTCAAGGACCCCCTCTCCCACCGGGCCATCGCCCAACGTCCACCCCGGGTTGGGATGGAAGAAAAACTTCGAAGACCATGGGGTGCGCCACTTCTTCGACATCCCGAACTACAGCGGGGGCCACGAAATCGCCCCATACGTACAGATCGACTGGAACAGCACGAGCCCAGAGCTGCTAGGCACCATGGGCCGAGGATGTGCGGTCCACGCTCGCCCCCTCTACGCCAAACCGGACGCCTTTCCTCGTCCCTCCTTCGACCGCCGGCAAGAATACTTCTTCGCCGAGAATCAAGCCCATTCCGATAGTGTCGACTGGGCCCTGAATTGGGTTAACGACGACTCTCTGCAAGCCGAAGTGACCCGCGCCAGGCATCGGGCCACCATCGTCGTCAGAAGGGCCAGGGAACTCGCCGAGCTACGCGACCAGCTTATCGACGACCGTCTTGAGTTGCAGCGGTCAATGCGACGACTGGCCAAAGCCAACGCCTACGCCCGGCTGCGCCGCCCGATCGCCCACTCCCTTGCCACCAGTAACACCAACCTTAGCGAGCGGCAGATCCGCAAGATCAAGCAAAAGATCGAGGACCCGTGGGTGTGGACCGACGAGAGGGCTTCCGACACCTGCTCCTGGTGTAAGAAAGCCGGCCATCGAGTCGAATGGTGCGCAAACATTCACACCTGCAACTTGTGCGGTGTCCGGGGCCACCTCGAGGAGTACTGCTTCCACCCTCATGAACGGTGCGTCAGCTTCGAACCATGCTTCGTCCCCTACAACCACAAGCACGGAGCCTACCAAGCCTGCGTTTCCACCGTCCGCGTCGAACGCGACACCTTTTGAAGGACCTTAACAAGGGGGTAATGTCACGACTCGCTCCTCCTTACGTTTACTTTCTTTACTTTCCATTTTCTCCTTCACCTGTCGCTCTCGTGTCCTGCCGCGCCCTTAACATGTTGTCTGCACGTTCTGTACCTTGGGGCTGCTTATCTCTGACTCGTTTACCATGCGCTGTGTGCATGTCCTTATCTCTGACTCACTCGCCTCATGTTCACCATGAGGCCTCATGTATATAAGCACGTGCGTTTCATAGGACGAGCTCTAAGCTCGTTCTCTTGTGGAATACAGACGTTTCGTCTCATCTCTCGAGTGAACCCGACCTTCAGGAATCTAAGGACGTCCTCAAGCGTTGCTTAGCGAACCCCAGCCATTGTCTTCGAGTCGCAATAAGTACTCGCTCGTGCCAACTCCAGGCCCTCGCTCGCACATGCCCGCTGCTGCTGAAGTCAAGCCCGATTACCGATTCTGCCAGTACCTCTCCCCAGCCGTAGCCCACGACAACGGACCTTGCGATTGCCTTACCAAAGGACTCCGCAAATAGACCCGAACGACGACTTGTTCTGACACGGTGGTCTGACCGTGACACCTACCTTATATGAGTACTTGGGCAGATCTTCTAGCAGATTACCCTACTCGACTAGAAATTACCCAAAAAGAACTTCAACACACCTACTACTCGTTTACCGACTACTTTGTCACCTTACACCAGACCGAGCGAATTATCTTCGCCCTCTGGAACAATCGAATCCTTTTCAGTTACGGACCAGGAAACTTGTGGAGGACCGTCGATAATCAAATATTCGACAAGCAGGACTTTTTAAAGGACTTTACCCACCTAGATCAACTCAGCGAATTCAACCCTGCCAAAGGATCTGCCCTCTTCGACGGAAAAGCGGTCCAGTGGTCCAAGAAACACAATTTTTGGAGATATCTTAACCATTATACGGTCGATTTTAGCAAATCGCAACACCCGTCAGCAGACTTCACACCAGAACCAGACTCAGACGACGAAGCAGAAGTCACCGCAGTACTCGAAAGGACCGAATCTACGATTACTGCAGCCGCGGAACAACTACAGAAACTTCGAGAACCTAGTCGAACCAGTTCCCCGGCACCAACCGAAATGAGTTCGTTTCCTACTCGAACCAAATCTCCTACCCAGGGAATCACACAGACGGCCACGCCGCCAGCATCCAAGGCAAAGGGAAAACAACCCGTCACAAGCAGCACAAGAGCTACTGCATCCTCCACAACCGCCACTACTAGTTCCTCTATACACGCTCCACGTGCCACACCTGCCACAGCTAGTTCCTCACAGATACCAGCACGTCCACCAACACCAGTCTTTGTACCAGCGCCACAACCACCACCAGGCGGTAACCCACCACCAATGGCAGGACAGGTACAACAACAACAACAGGCAGCGACCCCGCCACGACCTATTGGAACACCCCCAGAACCGTTTGACGGTTCCACATCAAAGGCACAATCCTTCTGGCATGCCCTGGACAACTACTATGCCATGAATGAAGATGCCTTCACAACCGTCGGCAGAAGAGTAGCATCAGCCCTAAGCTACTTTAAAATTGGAACACGCGCCGGGGAATGGGCTGCCAAACGAATGGACGCAGCCCTACGAGCCAACCCCAGAGATTGGGGAACTTGGGAGGACTTTAGAGATGCCTTTAAGGCGCAATTCATTCCTCCACAAATTAAAATCGAAGCCATAGCCAAAATGCATAACACCGCAATGGGAAACCGGCCATTCAACGAATGGTACCAGGAATGGAGCACATATGCGGAAGAAGCAAATGTGGACGAACAATCTAAAATGTTCGCCTTTAGGAGAAACCTGAACCTGGGGTTGACCCAGAAACTCCTCAACGTCACCCCCCAACCCGATACTCTCCCAAATCTAGTGGCTAAAGCTCAGGAAATCGACAAGAATTGGCAAGTCTTCGGAGGAGGACAAAGTCGTCCCTTTAGAGGATCATTCAATC
>QFFA01004063.1:0-18546 GCA_003316565.1 Russula foetens | reverse complement strand
CCACACGTTAACCTCCCCGCTCTCAATCATTTTGAATTCCACGGCACCAGCGAATACATGGAGGAATTCGTGACCCAGATCAATGCCCCTCAACTCTCCTATATCCGGATGTTGCTCGTGAACGAGCTGCCCTTCGACATTTCACAAGTCACCCAGTTCATTGGCCGCGTAGAAAAATTCAAAGTGCCCCATCACGCGATGGTAGAATTTCATATGGAATACGCTGATGTCAACTTTTCTCTGTTTGAAGACACACCTCATCGCACAACTCTTCTTATTCGCATCCCACCCATTGCGTTAGAATGGCGGTTCTTTTCTCTGGCAGAAACACCTGGCACGCCCTCATCTGCCTTTCGACTCTCCTCTTTCGAGAGCCTCACCATTCTTGACAAGTCAAGTAGAAGATGCTGGGAAGGCATGGAGAACACCAGATGGCTGGAACTTTTACAACCGTTTACCGCTGTTAAGGATCTATACCTATGTGAGAAACTTGCGCTAGCTGTCGCACCGGCACTGCGGGGACTTACCGGGGAAAGGGCACCAGAGGTGTTACCTGTGCTTCAGCGAATTTTCGTAAGAGGGCGTCAGAAATCGGAGGCTGTGGGTTGGGAAATCGAGTCATTTATCACCGAACGGCAGCTCTCCGGTCGTCCTGTCACCACCCACCATTGGGATACACTTGGAGAGGATGCGGTCGCGAATCAATAACCGCTACTACACTTCATGCCATCGATATTCGGTCCTTCCAGTACTGCTTCAAGTTACCCGCGTCATTACTCAAGTTGTTACTGATAGACCCACCCGTACCTATACTCGTATTTCCGTGATCTAGTACCACGATGCCCCACGGTACGAGTACACTAGCACTAACCTTATCACTGAAGCATGGCGATGGCGAAGCCGAGGATGATGTTTTTCACCAATGGGATATCCTCGTGAGATAAACGTCGAACGGTAAGAGGTGACCACGATCTTTGGTCGAGTCTGCAGTTGTGTGGTCCTGATTAATCAATATAATGACGATCGACTGTGGTTGCTATGTGCCGGTTACTGCCTAGGCTGCAGTTGCAGAACACATACACATTTACGTAATGGATGGCAACGTGTTCTCTTTACATGAGGCCCCGAGGGCCAACATAAAGCGATTGCTCAAATTATCACTGGAACGCGGCACACGCTCACACCCATCAAGTCTCCAATGCTGATTCACAGCTGTCATCATGGCCTCTGAAAAGTACGTTTAAACCCCTCCCAAGCAAGTGACGTTACTTTGACACGGGCATGCATCCAACCCCAACAGTCATTTCTTGTCGCAACCAAGCCTTTACTCGACCGGCATTCCATCCTCTAGCACAACTATCGAGGGGTCGAATACAGGATGTGGTGTCTCATGTCGACAAAGTGAATTTCGGGTTGGCGAGTATCAAGGTACGTGGGAACACCCACTCGCAATCCCCATATCACACCCCGACTAATGAGAGGAGAGGAACAGGGCCACTTTCGCATCGCGCGGCTATTGATATGCTCCCTGATTGCCTCCTCCTTGAAATATTCAGTTTCTACGTGGAGGAAGCCTACGAAGCCTGTGATCCTGATCAAGTCGTCGGAATCAAACGGCTAGAGTCATGGCGTCCTCTCGTACTTGTGTGCCGGAGATGGCGATACCTCGTATTCGCGTCGCCACTTCGTCTCAAAATGCGACTTGTCTGCACAAACGGAACACAAGTGAGGAAAATGCTGAACATTTGGCCTGCCTTGCCCATTGTCGTACAGACTCGATTCCCGGGATTTTATACACGCTCACGCATGAGGGACGACTCGAGGGATGTTGATAGTACCATCGCCGCGCTCGAGCATCGCGATAGAGTGTGTCAAATCGGTCTCAGGGACCTCCCATTTCACCAATTTCTTGTCTTCGCCGCAATCCTGCACCAGTCATTTCCCGCGCTGACACGACTGTACCTCCACACGGTGTCTTACGAAACTCCGACTCCGATCCTTAATCCGGACTCATTTTTGGGTGGATCTGCCCCACGTTTATGATCGCTCACCTTGGCGAAAATCCCATTCCCGGGTTTACCGAAATTGCTTTTGTCCACCAAGGACCTCGTTCAACTTCGCCTTCTGAGTGTTCCTCATTCTGGATACATTTCACCCGAGGCGATGGTTACTTGCCTCTCCTCTTTAACCAGCCTCGAGATATTTTCCCTTTCATTCGATTCCCCTCGATCTCGCCTCGATGGACCAAGCCGACGTCTGCCTTCGTCGGCACGCGTCGACCTCCCCAGTCTCGTTCAGTTGGACCTCGACGGCGCTAATCACTATATAGAAGACCTCGTAGCCCGGATCAATGCCCCTCGACTGACTCGCATCTCCATATCGTTCGACGACCCGCAATTCGACATTTCACAGTTTGATCAATACATTGGTCGCGTAGAAAACTTTAAAGCGCCCCACAAAGCAAGCGTGAAACTTGACTGGGAAAGGGTACCAGGCCCATTTACACTGTCTGCAGACCCGACTGATGGCACGACCCTTGACTTCTCTATCACGTTTCGGGCTTACGAATGGCAGCTCTCGTCTCTGGCGGCACTCTCCAATCTATCCTCATCTCCCTTCCGACTCTCCTCTTTCGAACGCCTCGAACTATGGAAAGCAGCACCCCCGGATGAATATTGGGACGATGGGATGCAGGACACAGAATGGCTGGAACTTTTCCGACCGTTTACTGCTGTGAAAGACCTGTATGTGGACGTGGATGACGAACTTGCCATCCCTGTCGCGCGCGTGTTTCGAGAGCTTACCGGAAAAAGAGTAGCAGAAGTGTTGCCTGCGCTGCAGAATATTTTCCTAAAAAGATCTTTCCGTTACGAAGGGGATATTCAAGTTTTCCTATATGGGGTCCTCTCCTTGGAGGTTGTGCTGCAAGTCATGGGGCCATTTATCGCCGCGCGGCAGCTCTCAGGCTGTCCCGTGACCGTCCAGTTTGTGGACGTGCACGTCGAGTATTAGGAGTAAGGAAGTCGGGGTTCAATAACGCTCAGTACCCGCTCCCACCTTTGATGTCGTACCAGAGTTTTTGTACTCCATATTATCTACTGCCCACCTTATTCATTACACAAGCTGTTTTCCGTTCGACTCATCCGTACCTCTCCTAACATTCCAGTGATCTGATACCTCTCACTACGCACAGACGGTCTACAATGCGAGGCGCATGTATTAGCGTAAATGTAACTCGACAATCGTACAGAGTTTTCCGAAGGAAAAAGAAAAAAAGGCAGGATCACTACTGTCCCGTAAAGATACAGTATGCCATCCGGCGGTGTCACTTGCGATCGCTGCGCTTCCACGTGTATCGCGGCAGCTGTGCAGCAGCGCATAGAGCGATGCACACAACGCCAAGGAACACGACATACGCTGGATGGCAACCAAGATCGCCGCCAAACCATTCGTAGCACCAAGCGAGCGCTTATTTGGAGCCGCCGCAGCTAAGAGCATGAATACAGAATCTGTTTTTTTTGCGCAAGGGCATCAGGGAAGGAATAGGTGCAGCCAAAGAGCAGTAATGAAACTGACTGAATCCCATGTCCGTGATGCACGATACGCCATAAGTTGCAACACAATTAGGGGCCACACAGCTGCACTCGCGCCCCCACCGCTGAGGGCAAGGCGCGCCGCCAGGTTGGAACATCGAGTAGGTGATCACATACAGAGCAACACTGACGAGGACAACACGACCGGGACCAAGCCGACCGACAACGCGGGGGAAGAAGACGAACTGGATCACGCCGTTCAAGCACCCATATCCAGACAACCACAGACCGATGGACGCGGGGCTGAAACTGAGCCCTCCCAAGTCGATTGGGGTAGACCAGACAAGTGGGATGAGCGCCATTGTTGACATGTCAAGTAAAGCGAGCATAGCATAATTGCTAATTGATGTCATGACTGGTCTTGTTTATAGGGAAGTAGCGGCACGGGCTTTCGTCCTTTGTATCACGTGATTCATCGCGCCTTACATCCGGACTGGCGGTCTTTGAAGGTTTTGAGATTTGTTGCTTGAGTTGCAATCGCAATCTAACATCTATGTGACATGTGAGCCTGTTTGATATCATATAATAGTAGAAAACATACCTCATTTAGATATATCGCACGTAGACCGCGGCTACCAGGTATTTTGCCCAGAAAGGATGAGAAAAGAGGTCGGGCCATCGATCTTGCGGCCGTGATAACGCGCGACCCATAAAAGAGCTAATGCCATGCCAAAGTATCAGCGACAGGGTGCCCACAACGGGGAACATGCTCAACCCTCCAATATAACCCAATGCCCGGACCATGTGCAACAACGAGAACCCGCGAGCTACAGGGGTTTCGTCCGTGAGCTCCGATTACCCCGAGGTCCCCACCGACCAAACCGTTCAAGAGGATGCTGTTGTCGTTGTAATGATCAATCAACAGCCACGGCTTCACGACAGGGAAGGGTCTAACCTGAGGATAAGAGCCCAGAGCGAACGGGAGACACCATGAACAAGCTGAATGAAGTCTATCGAGACGTAACCCATTCTTCCTGGCTGGTAGAAGTAGTGAAGGACCCGAGGCACGCGTGGCGCGCTCGAATCCTTGGCGGCGAGGTCGACCATGTATTTGAGTGTCATGACCTCGGGGTTGAAGGTCGAGTACGGACCATACTTGACAAAGTACCCCTTAAATGGGAAGACAGGACTGTAATCGAGTTTACGCTCGTTTTCTCGCTCGTGTTTGCTGCAGGCGCTTATGATGTCATCCTGCAGGTCGGCAAAGTCTGTGGAGCAGGACATGGCTTAGAAGTGTCCTAGACGGATGAGGCAATTAACGAGGGACGAGGAGGGAAATTGCGAGACATACAAAGACGGGTGCTTAGGGCGAGGTAGGTTAAGGCGTTGATAAAGAGAAGAGAATGGTGAAAAATTGCAAAGTCGAGTTGTGTCGGCGCGGAGGATACTGAGGGAATCCGAGTCCGAGCAAGAGGAAAGAGTCGATAGGACGAAACAGAATACCATACATCTATTCTACATTACAAAGAGCCGCCGAGAAAACGGGGAATGGAGGAGTCGGAAGTATGGATGGGGGTACGCTTCAAGGTGAGCTTTTGTGGCGGAAATGTCGGTGGAATGTGATGCGCGTCGTTGAATGGCCTCGGTAAAACTAAATTAAATGGAGACAAAAAATGCGTTCACCTCGTCCGAACATATAAAACCATATCTCTTAAGCGTCGATGTTTTGTCCTTGTTCGTTCTCATGCGTTCTTCGACTTTGACGGTCCGGGCTTGCCGCAAGGGTGCGATTACCTCCCTCTGAAGAGAGCAAGCAAGGGGTGTTAATAGACAAGTACGCTACGAGAGGGCCAGAAGCGGACAAAAAGAGAATTATTTCCTGAATGGTATCAAGGTGCGCAACAGAGAGCGCATAGACAACGAGGGTGTTGAGGGCGCGGCGATGTTCGATGTAGGAGTCTATGTGAAAAGGGAAGAGGGCGGAGATCTAGTACGAAAAAAAGATAAGGGGACATACGAAACGAGTCAGATCAGCCTAGGCCTCCTCACAGCAAAGTTCTCCCTGACAAAGGCGTGGTCCCGCCGTGTGCGGCGTGGAACGGCGACTCGGACGTTTTCGAAGTGGAGTGACGTGCAACTGGTGGCGTTGGCCAACGAATCTTGGGCGATCCATGTGGCGCTGGCAGGAGGAATGAGGGTACAGCGTTTGAGGCTGGGTTGTGAGGGAGAAGAGTCGAGAGCGAGATAACGAACGTGGTTGATGAGCCATTGGATGGTGTACATGCCCTGAGATACGAATTTGAAATTGTGTCGAAGGCGTGGGTATCCTTACACCATCCATCATGCATCAAGCCTCCAACGTTGGCTCACCGCTGTCATCAATCTCATCATGGCCTCTGAAAAGTACGTTTTGAACCCCTCCAGAACAAATGACATTACTTTAACACCGACCAATATCTGCGTGGGCATGCATCCGACCCCAACATTCAAACTTCGTCGCAACTAAGCCTTTACTCGACCGGCGTATCCTCCTTTGGCACAACCATCAAGGGGTCGAATGCAGGATGTGATGTCTTATGTCGACAAAACGAATTTCGGGTCGACGGTTATCAAGGTAAGTGGGAACACCCACTCGCAATCCCCATATCACACCCCGACTAATGAGAGGAGAGGTACAGGGCCACTTTTACAGCGCGCGACTATTGATACCCTCCCTGATGGCCCCCTCCTTGAAATATACAGTTTCTACGTGGAGGAAGCCTACGAAGCCTGTGATCCTGATCAAGTCGTCGGAATCAAACGGCTAGAGTCATGGTGTACCCTCGTGCATGTATGCCAGAGATGGCGATACCTCGTATTTGCGTCGCCACTTCGTCTCAAAATGCGACTTGTCTGCACAAGCGGAACACCAGTGAGGGAGATGTTGAACATTTGGCCTACCTTGCCCATTGTCGTACAGACTCGATTTTTCGGATTTTATGCACGCTCACGCATGGGTGTCGGACTGGGGGACGACTCGAAGGATACTGATAACACCATCGCCGCGCTTGAGCATCGCGATAGAGTGTGTCAAATCGGTCTCAGGGACCTCCCATTTGACCAATTTCCTATTTTCGCCGCAATCCTGCACCACTCATTCCCCGCGCTGACACGACTCTACATCGACACAGTGTCTTATAACTATCCGATCCTTCATCCGGACTCATTTTTGGGTGGATCTGCCCCACGTTTACGATCGCTCACCTTGGCGAAAATCCCATTTCCGGGTTTACCGAAACTGCTTTTGTCCACCAAGGACCTCGTTCAACTTCGCCTTCTGAGTGTTCCTCATTCTGGATACATTTCACCCGAGGCGATGGTCACTTGCCTCTCCTCTTTAACCAGTCTCGAGATATTTTCCCTTTCTTTCGTTTCCCCTCGATCTCGCCTCGATGGACCAAGCCAACGTCTGTCTTTGTCGTCACGCGTTGACCTCCCCAGTCTCGTTCAGTTGGACCTCCACGGCGCTAACGACTACATAGAAGACCTCGTAGCCCGAATCAATACCCCTCTACTGACCCGCATCATCATATCGTTCTTCAACGACCCGCAATTCGACATCTCACAGTTTGATCAATTCATAGGTCGCGTAGAAAACTTCGAAGTGCTCCACCAAGCACGCGTGAAACTCGACGTGGGAAGCGCACCAGGCCCATTTACACTGTTTGCAGACCCGACTGATGGCACGACCCTTGGCTTTTCTATCTCGTTTCGGGATAATGAATGGCAGCTCTCGTCTCTGGCGGCACTCTCCAATCTATCCTCGTCTCCCTTCCGACTCTCCTCTTTCGAACGCCTCGAACTATGCAAAGAATCTTCCCCGTTTGTATATTGGGACGCTGCGATGCGGAACACGCAATGGCTGGAAGTTTTCCGACCGTTCACTGCTGTGAAGGATCTGTATGTGAATGTGGGGGGTGAACTCGCCATCCCTGTCGTGCGCGCGTTTCGAGGGCTTGCCGGGAAAAGAGCAGCAGAAGTGTTGCCCGCGCTACGGAACATTTTCCTAAAACCAGTTGTCGTTTACTGCGAAGGGGGTGCACGTGGGGAACCGCCCTTGGAGGCTGTGCTGCAAGTCATGGAGCCATTTATCGCCGCGCGGCAGCTCTCAGGCTGCCCCGTGGCCGTCCAGTTCGTGGCCGTCGAGTATAATAAGTAAGGAAGTCTAAGTTCTCGCTCCCGCATTTCATGTCGTTCGTACCAGTGTTCCGTAGTCCCTACTGCCCACCTTTTCTATTACACAAGCTGTTTTCCTCTCGATGCATCCGTACCTCTCCTAGCATTTCAGTGATACGATACCTATCTCGAACAGCAGACGATCTTCTGTGGCACATGTACACAAATCGGTGCGAAATATGATACTATCCGAGCCCATCAACCACGATATCGACGATCTCATACATGGGATCGCGGGGCTCGGGACACTACTATCGTTGTAGGCCCAATGGTCAGGCACATTTCACGGTCAAATAATTGGTTTCCTGTCAAAAAAGAAAGATATTGGGCACTGGAATAGCATATAAGAAACATACAAAGTAATATATAAGGTGTGAGAGATGTGGAAGTGGTCAAATTTATGATCGGTACATGTCCATTGGGTCTACAAACGATAGTATCCACCAGTTCGGGACAGGCAAGCGACCAACTCACTACACACAGACGGTCTACAACGTGAGGCGCATGTATTAGGGTAAATGCGAAAAGCAGATTACTTATGGTAAATGTAACTCGACTATAGTACAGAGTTTTCCGAAGGAAAAACAAAAAGGTATGATAACTACTGTCCCGTAATACAGTACGCCATCCGGCGGTGTCACTTGCAATCGCTACGCTTCCACGTGTATCGCGGTAGCTGTGCGGCAACGCACAGACCGAGGCACACGACGCCAAGGAACACGACATATGCAAAATTCCCACCCAGGACGTCGTTCGCCAGAGAATATGCGAACAACGATGCCGCAGCGGTGGGGCCGATCGTACGCTGGATGGCAACCACGGTCGCCGCCAAACCATTCGTAGCACCAAGCGAGCGCTTATTTGGGGCTGCCGCAGCTAAGAACATGAATACAGAATCTGTGTTTTTTTCGCAAGGGCATCAGGGAAGGAATAGGTGCAGCCAAAGAGCAGTAATGAAACTCACTGAACCCCATGTCCGTGATGCATATCGCCACAAGTTGCAACACGATTAGTGGCCACACAGCTGCACTCGCGCCTCCACCACTGAGGGCAAGGCGCGCCGCCAGGTTCTCGAATGGGAACATCGAGTAGATGATCACATACAGAGCAACACTGACGAGGACAACACGACCAGGACCAAGCCGACCGACAACGCGTGGGAAGAAGACGAACTGGATCACGCCGTTCAAGCACCCATATCCCGACAACCACAGACCGATGGACGCGGGGCTGAAACTGAGCCCTCCCAAGTCGATTGGGGTAGACCAGACAAGTGGGACGAGCGCCATTGCCGACATGTCAAGTAAAGCGAGCATAGCATAATTGCTGATTGATATCATGACTGGTCTTGTAAGCAGCGAGAGCAACGGCAAGGGCTTTCCGTCGTCCTTTGAATCACGTGATTCATCGTGCCCGACGTCCGAACTGGCAGTCTTTGAAGATTTTGAGATGTGTTGCTTGGCTGAAGGGTTGCAATCTAACGTCTTTGTAACATGTGAGCCTAGTCACAACCATATAATGGTAGAAAACGCACCTCTTTTAAATACATTGCACTCAATATGAGAGATAGTAATACGTAGGCAGCGGCTACCAGGCATGGAAGGAAGTATGGGTATTTGGCCCAGAAAGGATGAGAAAAGAAGTCGGGCCATCGATCTTGCGGACGTGATAACACACCACCTATAAAAGGGCTAACACCATGATATCAGCGACAAGATGACCACAAAGAGGAACGTGCCCTACCCTATGATAAAACCGAACGCCCGGGCCATGGGCAACAACGAGAACCCGCGAGCCACATTGGTTTCGTCCGTGAGCTCTGCTATCATACTCTTGATTACCCCGAGGTTCCCACCGACCAAACCATTCAAGAGGCGGCTGTCGTTGCAATGATTGATCAACAGCCACGGCTTCACGACAGGAAAAGTTCTAACCTGAGGATGAGGGTCCAGAGCGAACGGGAGAGACCAAAGAGAATCGTCGACACGACGGTCCCCAACAGGCTGAATAAGAGGATTGGTTTGCGACCGATGTGGTCAGAGAGACGGCTCCATTGCAGTACGGTGGCAGCTTCGGCGGCAAAATGCAACGACACCTAGGACAAAGAAATGAGTCCGTCGATGTCAATCGATGAGCACGCCAGGATCTTGAGGATCGGAGAGAGAGACGCACTATGATACCCATGTAGTATCCAACCTTGCGCCTGTCACCTTCAGTGATGGAGAACTCGCTGACGAGCTGAAGGACATGGACATCAATAGGCGTTCTCGTTAATTGTCATGGTAGTGAAGGCGAGCAACGTACTTCGCTGATGTATGGACTAATAGAATTTGCCGTGACTGGCTCTGCAAGTCGTATTAGGAGGAGAAGAAAGAGCTGAGCCTTGGGGAGCGGCGTTTCTTTCCGGGGAGCATGGTCGCGCTGGAGTAGGGGTGTCTCTTCGTCTTGAGGCCTCGGCGAAGACATTGACTATGAGGCAGGCGGGGGTGTTGGAGGGTTCCTGTAGGAAAAAAAAAGTGGTGTCTCTTTGTGATCCGGCATGGCTGAAGGTGTTTATAGCGAAGTCGAGCAGATGGCCTGTTGTGGTAGACAGCGTTATTTTCGCTTTTGGGGTCAGCTGAGGGTCTTACGTATCGGGTTTATCGATTACATAATGTGCCCTTGTCTGTCATTAATTAATTGGAAGCACCTTTTGAGCGAATGGCGTTTTGTTGCTGTCGGAGGCATGTCGTCATATGCGCTTCTTTGAACAGATATCCCCCGTCTCCACTTCTCTCTTTCGTTACCTTTGTCTCATCTTCCAAGTACTGAATCGATGTTCCCGCGATAGGAACAGTGCATCACTTTTTCGTTTACGAAAACAAATATATTACTGCTATTATCCATGTTGATGATCCGAGGTCACACGACCCGATGGCCCGACGGATGACATAGAACTAAGACAATACACTTCATCGTGCGGTGCGGAAAACAACAGAAAATAAATATCCCATAATTGTAAGCACGCTTTTGTCATCGTGGCTCTTCGGAATCATTGTTTCAACATCTCATTTGAAGACCCTTACGCAGGCTGTGCCAGTGAGCAGAGCTTAGCCCCCCGGCCGGAGCGTTGTTTACAGTTTCCTTGAACATATCGATACAATTAATGGGCCCCGTTCCCGGTTCCGCGCGCTGGATCCGGGCGACACGCCGTCTGATACTTTCCCAGGCAAATTTGTCGGTGCCATAAAGGATATGAACATCGTTGAACATTGAACTCGAAAGCATGGGCGAGTCCACCACTAGCATCGACACACGACTAGCTCAACTTAAATTCATCGTCTGCTGATTTGCTTATTAACATGTGCCGCATCACGAGAAAACACTTACCCGTAAAGCCCGATCCGTGACGCATACAGTCAGTCCTTGTATCGGAATAAGGTATAAGCCACAGTGAGGGTTAGCGCCGCCCATCATGATGCATTACAGCTGTAGGCATGTCTTGCATCCATTCTCAGAATAACATGCGAGAAGGAAAGGCGCCAGTACGGCGATGACCTATATGGAATCGGGATTGATATGGCCGAACCAATGCTTCCTTTTCACATGCGCATCAGAATTGGGTCCTATACCAAGTCCTGCGTGCTGACCCACCAATTGAGTTCCGCTGAAGGTTTGTGAGTTTGAAATGAACTAACGCTGCATATCCCAAAATAAGTACGACTATGCGCAGAATTCATTGCGATGTTGGTGGATTTCAGTAGGGAAACTTCCCGGAAATGGGACACGATGCGACAAAGTACGAAGATGGTCTGGTGGAGATTGTGGGCGCACTAGCAGTGAAAGTGTGAGATATGCATATAATAGTAGTTTCCACCAGCGATCACATTTCAAACGTGAGCAGGAATCCATGCCTCTTTCATGCGATTCACGAATTGTCCCGGCCATACCATGAACTATGCATTTCGTTCCAGAATACCTGCACAAGGAAATCTATTCGAGAATGGGCGGAAAACATCGAGCTCGTTTCCAAGAGCGTCGTACTAGAATGCAACTCGATCTCCTCCAGTACCGGTAGGAGAGTGGGGATATGGTTGGTCTGGAGAGGGGGTTTGTCACCCAGAATCCGTATCTTACGGAAAACTTGAGAAAATTTCTCACGTGTGATGAGGTAAGTATTAGAAGCCCCGTAATTATTCCTGACAAGCCATCAAGGATGGAAGACGTAGGGATTAGTAGTACTCGATTAGTTGTTGGGGTGAGGACACTGAGCCAGAAGGTCCCACTTGCGGACGTGGTGAGTGCCGTAAAGTCGGCATTGGCCGAAAGCACTTGCTGCTACAGCTGTATACCACGACATGTTGTGAACAAATAACATGATCATCGACGAAAACTTTCCCCAGGCGCGGGAGAAAACAGTACCAGATGGTAATACACGCAGTAGACGGATGAACGAAGCGACAAATTTCCCCCGTTAGCACAACGCGGGGCATTGAATTGAACAAAACAAGAAGCTGTGCCTAGAAGGCGAAAAAGTTACTGGAAACAGGAATTAGAAAAGAATGCTCAAAAGTCCAAAAACTGCAGAAGGTTGACCTACTTGGTGATTTTGAGTTCAGTGCACTGTGTGCGCCTTGACATGGTCAAGAAAACCGTCTAGGCGACAACGCAGCCGCCAGTACCACGACTTCCTCCACCATCGGCGTCGATGGGAGTGGAGGATGCGGGCTCCGCATCGGCAGTGTTGGAGACGACGGAGAAAGGGGTAGCGAAGAAATCCAGTGGTTCAGTTGAGAGGTGGTGATGAATGCGATTCGCTTGAAGCAAGTTGGGTACAGACTCGGCATCAAGCACCCTCTCGTTTTATACGTGCAAGCGGAGTTGTATCGAGGATTGAGAAACGTTAGTTGATGTATTTGCGAGCAATTTGCGACAAATGAAGAAAGCTCCGTCCATCCACCAGCAGCCTGAGGTTCAGAGCCACAGAATTCTTAACCATGGGAGGCGACTTAGCATCATGAGTGGCAATTCGCCTAAGTGTCAAGCGCCACATTGTACAGCTAAACAATAGGCTTTATTTAGGGAGCGATACCCCGTCTCGCACCCTGGTTCCTAGTTTTCAGTTCCTGGGTAGGTTCTGGTGCATCACGATGCCGAGCCAGGAATGGTATGGGGTTATGGCCCGGTGACTGTAGTGTAGTCCTTGTATGTACCTAGGACGCGTTTTATCACTCCAGGTTGCACCCTGCAAATTTTATGGCAACTATTAGCTCTTCTAGGATCTGGGAAATGGGTAACTTCACCGAGTTCACATTTTCTCTCTTTTGGTCAGTTTTTAAATGTTTCTTTTTTAGCGACGCGACGCGTGCGACTTGGCAACACGTGCCTTAGCGACACGTGTCGCGACACGCCGACACGTGTTTTATGTTTTTCTTTTTGCTATATACTGTCGGTTGGGGCGTGGGACTGACTAATCAATATTAATCAATGCTCGTCCGAGTCCTTAAGAATTCTGAATCTAGGGAAAAGGCCTCAGCCCATCAGGGTTATACACGTAAACCAGAGGCCGCTATAAACGCTCCGATGTGATGTCGTCTCGGTGTTTCTAGCTTGGTTCTTACCAATGAGGTCTCCAGCGAGACCTGAAGATAATGCCAACGACTGGACACCCCTTCTCCATGACGATCCATCACATAAACCAACACCGCTCCCTGCCGCTCAGGTCTCAGTGCTCATCCTCCCTTGGATGGCGGAAGCTATCGTGGGCCTCTCCATAAGTCCTTACATTAATCAGGTACGACTAGTCATTTGGCCGCGTGCGACACATCGGCATGATCGATCTACGTTTAGCTTGTTCGAGACCTTCCAATCGTGGGTGGAGATGGGCGAAATGTAGGGTATTACACCGGCATCATAGTATGTTTCTTGGCCATACTTTCACGAGAGGAGACCCACCAGATAGGATCATAGGTGTCCCTGCATTATGCCGCAGAGGCCATCACCGTATTTTTTTGGAACCGCCTTTCCGATCACGTTGGTCGCAAGCCCATTCTCTTGTGTTGCCTCGCGGGTACGACCGGCTCAATGGTCCTGTTCGGACTCTCTCGTTCTTTCTGGACAATCACCTTCAGGTGCATTGACACCCCTTTAATCTTGCGATTCACTCACTTGTTTCGAGCAGTCGCTGTCTACATGGTGCGCTGAAGGGGAATATTGGCATCGTGAAAAGTGCGATGGCTGAACTCACGGATGAATCCAACGTGGCTCGAGGTTTTTCGTCTTTGCAAACGGCCTGGTCCGTAGGCTATATAATTGGGTCAGGCGCTTACCTATCGTCCTCGGGCATCGCTGAGACGTCATCTCTCTAGCCCATTGATTGGCGGTACCTTATCGCGACCGCAAGATCGCTGGCCACACCTCTTCACTCACCCTTTCTGGGCCAAATATCCCTACTTTCTGCCATGCCTGGTGGTCGCCATTTATTGTGGCATGTCATGGGTTATCGTTGCCATGTTCTTGGAGGAGGTTCGTCCTCCTTGCTTTTAAAAGAGGGTTGGAGAAAAATACGGTGCACAGACAATGACCTGTACTCCTCGGCCTGCAAGTATTAACTCGGATATACCTCGGGTGGTGTCGAGCGACGCCGTTGCTACATCGCAGAAGGACGCGCAGAAGCCACCACCCCTAAGCGCATTGCTCACAAGACCAGTGTTGACCTCGATTGCCAATTATGCGATGATGATGCTCCTCGAGATGGCATCTTTGGCACTCATCCCGCTCATATGGTCGACGCCTGTTAAATCTGGCGGACTTGACTTGGGCCCGGCGTCGATCGGCTTGTGCATGTCGGTGTTCGGGTGCATGGACGGTATCTTCCAATTCGCTATCTTCCCACACGTGGTCAGATGTTTTGGCCTACAACGTGTACTCGTTTCCTGCATCGCAGCTTCTGCAGTGGTGATTATTATGTTCCCATTGGAAAACCTCGTGCTACGCCACGCTATCGGAGGCTCGACCATGACCGTTTGGCCTCTGATACTTATGCAACTCCTGTCATACAGCACCCTTAGGATGGGTATTAGTAAGTCGCTGATATCCATTTATTGCCAGGGCAACGCTGAGTGTGATGCGCGATCTGTTAGGTGCCGCAATGATTTATGTCAGTTCCGCAATCCCTAGCAGGCGGTCATTAGGCGCCGTAAATGGCTTCGCACGCGTTGTGGGCTCTGTTCAGAACATGTTCGGACCGGTGGTTGCTGATTCGCTCTTTGCGTTTTCTGTTAAAAATAACGTTCTAGGGGGAAACCTTGTATATGTTGTACTGCTCGCCCTGGTGTGCATCGGGCTGTACCTCGCTGCGAAGCTTCCAAGACATATGTGGACGCACAGCAGCAGGTAGAATATAATCGAATTGACCTTCGCCCATAGGACAAGGCACAAGGCATATTTGAATCGATTACCAGTCTCTGAAGAATGAAAGGCGGTAATCAACAAGCGCTCTCATTATGAGATGATCGGCCATACAGGCTGTATTGCACCTCATATCTCACAGGTATTAGTCACGGCACACACCATGATGCGTCATCGATGATGACGCGCCTTGCGCTAACACTTATCGCCATGTGAGAATGAGCGGTACCAGTAACGCGACCATGGTCAACCATGGATTGATCCATGCAGAACAAATGCCTCCTCGTTACATGCGTGTCTTTGTTCGTGTCTCGCATTGGGCCCCTGTGCGTGGGAGCACTGAATGGGATCCTCTGAGGGTTTGAGATCGACCGAGCCCGTAATGAACAAACTCTGCGCGTTCCATAAGCGGTCAACTATTCCCTTTGGAAAAATAATGGAAACAGTGAGCAGTGGAAGGGAAATTTGTACGAGAGGTGGATCCACAAACTTGAAGGGTACAAAGAGTGGTCTGGTTAGGGATTGTGGCGCACCGGTAGTCAATTGGCAGTGCCACTGTGGGACAAATGACAGTAACTACCACCAACCGTCAGATTTTTCCAACGCGGACGGAAATCCAAATTTTCTTGTGATCCAATCATCCTGAAAGAAATAGAGAAATAACCCAATTCACGAACCGTAAGCTCTCCCAAAGCGTTCAAGAATACCTTCGACGTGTAACTTCACTCATTTACAGCCAGAGTACTCGATCCCAGGCGAACGTTGAGCCTCGGAGACCCCATTTCTCCAAGAGAGTCGCCCCAGACGTATCGCGCATAGATAGTGATCGGAAGGTATTAGGGTAAATCAACCGAGGAATGTTAACGGCAATCATAAGCTCTACCAGAGATTGCGACCTTGGGGGTGGGAGGGCTGCGGAGCCTTGCTGTCGAGATGCTCAACTATGCGGTAGATCATAGGCGCGCGATAAAAGGGATTCGGCCCGTTCGTGCTAGCATTTTAGGAGCACCTCGACGGCTGAGCCTCTACGGTTGTTTACTGGATATGCAATACCGCCAAGCGATGGGAGATGGTGTGAAATTGCAAAGAAACCGTGCTACATATATAAGCCCGCATCTGCGCTGTACAGTATTACAGAGTTCCATGACTCGGAGTTGTGGTTGCCGCACCTTCAGAGCGGCATCGCGGCAACACCCGAGTTACGTACGTGTAAGGCGCCGCTACTGGCCCACCAAGTGCTCGCCCTTTCCAAAATCCCCCGTTCAGAAAAATAGACCCAGTAGGCGCATCGGGGGCAGGTGGGCCTCATGTTGGTTCTCTCGTATTGAGGGCCTACTATAAACTCTCGGATGCAGATTCGTTGAACTGATTCCATCCCTGACCTCGCCATGAGGTCTCCCGCAAGACCCGATGACTCCAACGACGGCGAGACCCCACTTCTCCAGGTCCAAGGCGACGATACACCACATAAGCCAACACCACTCCCTATCACCCAGATCACCATTCTCGTCCTCCCTTCCAACGCTGAGACCATCGTGTACCATTCAATAAGTCCTTACATCATTCAGGTGTGACGATGGACTGTCGTTTGGCGCCGCTTTTGACACATCGGTGTTGATCAGTACTATGCTTGTAACAGCTGCTTGGTAGGAATCTACCCATTGTTAGGTGGAAATGCACGGAAAGCGGGAAATTACACGGGAATGATTGTACGTCCGTCATCTATCTATACTTTGCAAGAAGGTGATTCATTGGATAATGTTCAAGTCATCGTTGCATTTCGCCACGGAGGCAGTGACCCCATTTCAATAGAACCGCTTCTCCGATCGCATTGGCAGCAGGTCCATTCTTTTAACATGTCTAGCTGGTACAATAATTTCCATGCTGTAATCCTTTTCGGCCTCTCCCGTTCCTTCTGCGCTATCCTGTTCAGGTCCTCCTTCCACAGACCGCCCGGCTGCACGACTTATGTTGCTCTTGTCCGTCACAGCCGCTGTCTGCATGGCACGATGAAAGCAAAGATCGGTGAGATTAGAAGCATGATGGTAGAACTCGTGGACGAAGTAAATATGGCGAGATGATATTCGATCGTGTGCTGGCTTGGTCACTTGGTTACATCGGGCATCTTATCGATCTTATCACTGATGGTGGTGACATGGCTCATATTTATTTCTTTAGCCTGTTGGTTGGTGGCAACTTAGCACGTCCACAAGAACGCTGGCCACACCTCTTCTCCCACTCATTTTGGGCCAAATATCCATACTTTCTCCCATGCCTCGTAGTCGCTGCATATTGTGTCATCTCCTTCGTAACCGTGGCCTTGTTCCTGAAAGAGGTTCGTCACCATTGTTCAAGAACTGCGCTACAGAACTACATCATGCACAGACCGTCATTCGTCAGCCCCCACTGTCTGTAAGGACTGACCCGACCCGGACATACCCCAAGAGGAACCGGGGGTTTATGGGGAAGCATTGGTGAAAGATGTGCAAAAGCCACTACCGCTACGCTCATTGCTCACAAGGCCTGTCCGGATCACCATTGTTAATTATGCGATGCTTGCATTCCTTGAAGTGTCGGCTCTGGCGCTTATCCCGCTAACTTGGTCAACACCTGTCGAGTTTGGTGGACACAATTTCCGCCCCGTGTCGGTTGGTTTATGGATGTCGGTATACGGATATATGAACGGTTTTTTCCAGTTTGCAATCTTCTCCCACGTCATTGGACGGTTTGGCCTGCAGCTGTTCCTCGTTGTTAGCGTTGCTGTGTACACGGTGATCTTCGATATGTTCCCATTGGAGAATCTCGTGCTACGACACGCCGTCGGAGGCCCAGACATGACGATATGGCTGCTGGTTCTCCTGCAGCTCGGATTCCTCAGCATCCATAAGATGGGATTCGGTAAGTTTCCGCCAATATTCCTGGAATATGCAAACAGCTGAGCCTACCGCGATCGACCAGGGGCCGTGTTTGTGTACATCAGTTCTGTGACTCCGAACAAGCAATCCTTAGGCACGCTGAATGGCCTCTCACAGACTGTGGACTCGGGTCAGCGCATCATTGGGCCGGCTGCTGCGGATTCGCTTTTCGTCTTTTCCGTGCCGAATGACATTTTGGGCGGGAACCTCGTATATGTTGTGCTGTTCATGGTAGTGTACATCGGGCTGTGGATCGGTGCAAAACTTCCGAGACATGCGTGGACGCACAATGGCGGGTAGACAACTGGTAGACTTATATGAACTGCATCTTTGTATGTTGCCCGCTTATACTACATCCTCTGGCTAGTTCAAGATCACGGACGTGGCTCTCGGAATTGGTCACGAAACGTTGCTACCCTCCCGTGTTATTTGTTAGTTGTATGAGATGTACGCCTGTTGTAAGAGATAAACATTGTCCGGTGGCCACATGCGGG
>QFFA01004051.1:0-11356 GCA_003316565.1 Russula foetens | reverse complement strand
GAAAGAATTCAGCCCGCGTCGTCATAGCGGAGGAAGGTGCCAACTTACGAAAGAGGGGCAGAGTAAACCGGAGCAGCTGCTGAGGCAGCGAGAACAAGGAGGGCGATGTTAGATGCGTGCATTGTAGTGGTCAGGAATTATGGGTGAGAAGGTGTTCGTGAAAGGACAGGAATTGGCTGAAGTTTGTACAAAATATGAAATGATTGGGCTGTCATGAGTTAGCACGACTCCAGGGAGGGGAGGAGCTACCAGAGGTACTCACCAACCAGTGCCAGAGAAGAATTCGAAGATGAAAAGAGCTAGGGAACCCTGGCTAACTGACCATCTCAGCCTTAAGTACGAACGATGGGTTAATCCCAAAGCGAGCTCAGGTGAGACTGAGATCGTCTCACACTGGCAGGTCGTCAGTGCCCGGCCCCACTGTAGATAAATGTAGTGATCATGTGGAGTGGATACACACACCATGACGATGATCGCAGTGCGTTTCGCTATTTTCTCTACCTCGGCCCTTAGTTGTGATCAGATCTTGTATAAAGAGTTCGGAGTAATTAACTACAAATTAGTTCAATTTGTGCTTGATGTCTCTTGGCACCCAATTCTAACGCAGTTACTATATGATTTCGTCACAGGACGTTGGTTTTGATTCTGGGGGACATCCGACGGGCCCCACTGGCCCCACAGGTCCATAGTCAGTATGATAAAGCTGAAAAAGGGGAGAACGAGTTCTGCGCGAAACGCAGGACAGTGCAAGGATAGCACGAGGGTCGATGAGATTATGTCGTCAGCAGTTCACGATTGGAAACCACGCGTGCCGATAACAGAACCATCATATGATAGAATTTCAAGAATCCAAGATCCTCACAAATGGAGTCAGAGCCGCAAGGTCCGAGACGACATCTGAGTTGTCGCGATGATGCAAACTTGAACCCCGTTTCCCTGCGCCAGCGGAGAGTCACCGTCTTCTGAATTACGATATAAGTAGTGTCTCTAGCCGACTCCATGCAAGGTGGTGGTCCTGGTGGACGCTTGAACAAAGTTGCTCATGTCTACACGACATGAAGAAGTCCAGGGCATGGGGGGAGGAGCTCGAGGAGCTCCTGACCGGCCTGGCCTGTGAGCACACTGGAGAAAGACAGTGATGATCGCAAGGCAACAAAGGTGCCTCTTTGAAGACCCTGGGAGTCCTAGGCTTGCTGAGGTGGCCAAGAATGGGAAGTCGAACGTGCGGACATTGACACGCATGAGCGAGGGGAGCGCCGTTGCCTGCAGGCGCAGCACCAGCCTGGCCGAGGGCACTGCTGGTGTCAGGCTCGCTTGTGGGGCTAAAAGCTTGAAGGACGACCGCTGCAAAACGCAAGGCATTGGAGCCTGAGGCGCATGGGCGAGGCAGGATGTGGGCGCGAAACGCCACCGCAAGGCAAGGTCAGGCACGGGTCGAGCCGCTACTGCGAAAGGGCGAGCGGGGCGTATCATATGGCGAGGCAAGGGCGCAGGCGCGAAATGCCACTGGCCACAAGGCGAGGCCGGAGACTGGCCGACTCGGAAACCGGTTGCACCGCCCCCAACACTGACCCTGCACACACAAGCTTACTTCTACCAAATTCAATGCCCACCCACACCCAGGGCCCTCAACCTGTCTATGTAGTCGTAGTCCGATATTCGTGGCCCGCTGTCCAGACGTAGAAACCGTGGGTTCCACTCCCACACTTCACGCTTGCTATCCTCCTCACACGGAACGACACATCTACGGTCGGCGACCCGAGACCTTTTCTTCTTCCTTGACTAGAAGCCGCGGCGCCCGGGCGTTCCGGCGACTTCGAGTACTATTTTGAGTACTTTCCGAGGTAGATCCAGGAAGGTCGGCCGGACGAAAACGAGCCCTTTGATTTGAAGATCTAGCGAGGGATGAGCTTCGATGAGCCCGCAATCCTCAAGATTCTTTGTGGAGCGAAATGAGGGTGTGATCCACGTCTCGTAGTTGCCCTGACAACGATCAAACCAGCTTGAGGTGGGGGAAAAAAAAAGAGAGCGTGCGATGTTGTGCTTCATATTCGATATCTGCAGAAGGGAATCAAGGGCATCCGAGTCCGTGAACCGCGGGAACCGAGCATGAGATGTTTGATGATAGATGAGGATCAAAATCGTTTCTATGTTTCTTTTTCCAAACCAAAAAAAAATCAGAATGCGAACCACAGTGTGGAATACTAGGGGAATCACAACAACAGGTCATTATGGCTTAAGTACAGCTAAAAAAATCAGCAGCAGAGGCACAAACACAAGAAGTTTAGAAGAGTCAACTTGGTCATAACAGGTCGTCAGCATGATGATGAATAGAGTTAAGAAAATGAAACGGGTAGATACCAAAAAAAAAGATACTTTATATATGTGTACAATCATCACATCACGTCCGAGTTGAAATGGTATTCGGGTTCGCACACACACGCAAAACGCGCATAGCGTGCAGCACCCTCAATTAAACGCTCTGTTGAAAGAAGCAAAAGTGGTTGTCCAAGCAGAGAGGTTGGCACCGAAGGCCAAACCAACACCAAACCAACAAACCTTTCAGGCACCTCTTCCTCACCCTCAACTCTTGTCGAAATACGCGACCAGCTGCCCGACCGGCGCACGGGGCTTCCCAGCAAAAACCTTGGGCGGAACCGGCGCAGCCTTAGCACGCGCTTCGCTCTCCTCGCGGCGGACCAAAAGCGGATCACGGAACCCGCCAGCAGAAGCCACAGACGACAGAGATAGCGAGGACGTTGCGGACCGTGGTGTGCGCGGTGTGCCGCCGCCACCTCCGGATGCGGCATCCAACGGAACGCGGCGATCGATGCTCTGAGCGCGTCCGTGCAGCCTGAGCGGATTCGTTCGCGATGCTGCGGCAGCTACGCTCGGGGGGCTACGACTAGCCCTACTATCGACGGCTGCGCTAGGGCTCCCCGTCTGCGTCTGAGCGCGCTGGCGCACGCGTCGAGGCGGAGGGAGCGGTGCCGAGTCCGCGCTCGTATCCGTGTCGTCTCCGTTGCCATTGCCGTTGCCGTTCCTGACGCCGTGCCCAAACCCAAGCCCGACCCCGTTCGTCGTCGTCCTCGTAGGTTCCCTCTTATACTGCGCAGAGGCGTGCCGTCCCGCCGAGCGACCGATCGTGTGCTCCACCGCTTCCTCTTCCTCCGTCTCCTCGTCGCCGACGGAGATCGGGGACGGGGATGCGCTCAGGCGCGCTTTCATGATCGGTTCACCTAGCGCGACGGTGTAGCGTTTGCGTGGCGTCGGGCTGATGCTCGACGACCGAGCGCGTGCAGGTTGTGGCGGTGCGACTAACGCGACTCCTGACAGCGGGAGGCCTGCAGGAGCAGACGCTGGGGGCGGTGGTGAGGCCGCTGGAAGGCCGGCGACTGAAACGGGGCGTGAGCGCACAGCGCCGACTGGTGAGCCGGAGGCCGAGTTGCTCGTCGTTGGCGGAGATTGTGGTGGCGAGAGGGTAGCTTGGGCAACTACTACGGAGCCCGGTGGGGACGTGTAGTCTCCCGTTGGGTACGGCAGGCGCGACCGTGGCTGTTCGGCGCGGATGGCAGAGGGAGGAACGAACGGCGGGCTGACCGAGTCGCGTCGACGGAGGTCGCCGTAGGACGAGATACGAGAGACTGAGGGCTGCGGTGTATTGGGCGGGAGGGAATGTGAGTGGACCGTGATGGAGGAGCTCGTCTGTGCGTGAATCGCGAAGGATGAGTTTGTCTGAGGGGCGGTAGAAACAGCTTGGGCCGAAACGCGCGAAGGCATGGTCGATAGGACGGCTGGTGAAGTGACGAACTTTGCGACTTCGCGTCCGAGCTCGCCGATGCGGCCTTGCATCTCCATAAGTTCGTCCCGCATATCGTTCACGGTACCTTCCAAGGCTGAGGACGATGACCCGTTCGTCGTTGTGGCGTCTTCGACTTGGCCCTCCTTTTCGTTCTCCTTCTCGACAAGCCATCGCTCGACATCGCCCATGCGCTCCTCCAGTGCGCGAACGTGTCCAACTGTCCACTTTTCGAGCTTTTCAAATCGTCGTGCGATGACGAGGAGCGTGCCAGGAAGGTCAAGCGTACCCTGATCATTGAACTGTGCATAGAGCGGAGGAGGTTCACGGGATGGCGAGCGAGATGGTGACGCAGTTCGACTGTCTGGAGGACGCAGAGGGCTCGGTGCTAGACTGGGTGGGAGACTGGTCGGAAGGCCTTGATGAGATCCGGGCGTAGGTGACGACGGAGCAGAGTGAGACGCGTGCTTTGACGAGGGTTTGGGGGGCGTGGTAAGGCTGAGTAGAGTCGGATTGGTAAACTTGTCTTCTGACGTAGCGGGCCAGTCCGCGGAGCGTTTCTTTTCCTTTTCTGCTTTCTTGGCTTCCTTCTTTTCGCGCTTTTCTTTCTCCTTGGTTTCTTGAATGACTTGCTGTGCGGCGGTGAGGGGTTCTTTCGTGGGTGTGAGACGGTTCTTGGCGGCAGTCCACCAGGAGACGCCGCTCTCGCGCTGGGAGGGGGTCGGGGAGGGATGTTCAAAAGGGGTTATGGATTGCGAATGAGCGGGAGAGATGTGGTTGGGAGAACTGCGCGTGGTTTGCATCATCATTGCAAACACCTTCTCTTCCATGAGGCGACGTTCCTCGGCCTCTTGGGTGAGAATCCGTTCTGCCTCGCGCCGGGAGCGTTCACGGTCACGCTCGGCTTGTCGTTCAAGCTCTTCGTCCGTGGGGAGGCCGGGAGAGACGGCGCTACCTACGCTGCTGAGGAAAGAGCCCACACCTTGAGCAAAGCTGGACGCGAATTGAGTGATGGAGGGGTTTGGGGATTGAGAACGTCGACCCCATGCAACATCGCGGTCATCATCGTTGTCGTCGTCAGAGCCGTCCTCAGAATGTATTTCACCGGTGTCGGGATCGACCTTAAAACCAGAGCGGAGTGGTGAAGGAGACCTCGGACGAGGATAGTTATTACCGTACACGGGTTGTGGCTAAACACAAGTTGGAAGGATGATAAGGGATGTAGAACACGGTTTAAGCGCGAACTCGGAATCAACTTACGATGTCGATGGTCGATGGGGGCGGTGGTAGCACCTGCGCCGGTGAAGGAAGACGACGTTGTTGAGGCTTGAATCTTGAATCGGGAGGTGGAGGGGCGAGACCGTTTGGGAGGGATGCCGAGTGCTTGTGGGACATGTCGACGGTTGGTTTCTTGGTTGACCGAGTAGAGCGCCCCTATGTCGCGTCGCGAAATTGGTCACCCTTACCATCCTTGGCCTCTTACAACCACCATGGACGGCTCTCCCTCACCATTAGATCCCCTCTTTGCTTTTCTCTCTTATGCCCTCATCCAGGCAGAGATCGCTTTTTATAAAATACCCGGTTCACATGTCATCGCTCGCTACGTCAAATCCTCCCATCAAAATGACCCAGGTCGCACAGTCCTCGAAGTCCTCCTCGCCCTCTTCGCCATTCGCACTCTGCTTCAATCCCGCACTCGCGCAGACAATGGAGAAAAACACTTTATTCAATTTTCAGAACAGGCATCTCTGTCGCCTTTTTTTCACACTCTCGTCCCTCTGAACCCCATTTGTCTCTAGGAAATTGACGATCTCGTAGATGAATGGACTCCAGAGCCTCTAGGTGCTCCACTCACCCCTGAAGAGCAATCCGATCTTGCATCAATCCCAATCGTTTCTGGACCTAACGGACCACGGCCCAAACTCGTCAATACCGGCAAGCAGGTGCTCAATCTCGCCAGCTACAACTTTACCGGCCTTGCAGGTAACGAAACCATCAAAGAGCGAGCCATCGAGACCCTCCGGAAGTACGGCGTGGGTAGTTGTGGACCCCCTAGTTTCTACGGGACCGTCGGTATATATATATATATATCTCCACCAGACACCCTGTCGTCCTAACGAGCATTCACAGACGTGCACATGGACCTCGAGCGTGACATAACCGATTTTCTTGGTACAGAGGCAACCATTCTCTACTCTCAGGCTTTTGCCACCATTCCTTCGGTCATCTCTGCCTTTGCGAAACGTGGCGACATCATCGTGGCCGATCGAGGCGTTAACTTTGCTATCCAGAAAGGCCTGCAGATTTCCCGTTCCACCATTCGATGGTTCGATCATAACGACCTGAAAAGTCTCGAGGACGTCCTCCAGGGTGTTGAAAAGGAGCGTCGAAAGCGTCGCGGTCCCCTCACCAGGCGATTCATTGTAACCGAAGGTATCTTTGAGAAAGATGGTGCCATGTCCGATTTACCAAAACTCGTGAGTGGCGATCTTGGATACGATATACTTTTTAGATTGATCCCTTGTCCTCAGATCGAGCTTAAGCTTAAATACAAATATCGCCTCATTCTCGACGAGAGCATTTCCTTCGGCACCGTAGGCAGGACGGGACGTGGTCTCACAGAGTTATATAATGTCCCTGTATGCCTTCCCTCCTCTTCTCTTGATCTCGCTCAATGGCGTGTCATCTAGGCCACCCAAATAGACATGATTCTTGGTTCGGTTGCCAACGGCCTGAATGCAGGAGGTGGCTTCTGTGCGGGCTCACGCATCGTCATCGACCATCAGCGTATCAATGGGCCCTCCTTTGTCTTCTCCGCCGCCCTCCCAGCTCTCCTCGCCGTCTCCGCGTCCGAAGGCATCAACATCCTGCGCAACACGCCCTCGATCCTTAGCACACTGCAAGAAAACATCCGCGCGATTCGCGTCGTCCTCGAGCGCGTCGACTGCATCACGATACCCTCGCATCCGGCCTCACCCATCATCCACATCCACGTGCGTTCTCCATCCGCCACGCATCTACTCCCAGTCGCCGCCGCCGCTACCTCCGGCTCAGCGAAACCGTCGAACCCCGCAAGCGCTGCGCCGCGTGCCGCGCCTTCTTTCGACATCGCGGTCGAGGAGCGCCTGCTGCAAGACATTGTGGACGAGGCGCTCGCGCAGGGCGTGTGGATTACGCGTGCGCGGCGGTTGAGGGGTCAGGAAATCGTCGAGCCGCGTCCGAGCATCCGCCTCGCCGTTTCCGCCGCGCTCACTCGGAAGGAGTGCGAGCGCGCGGCGGGCATTGTCAAGGCGGCTGTCGTGAAGATCCTCACAAAGCGCAAGTGAGTTATGGGGGCATGATCGTCCGACCGAGAGAGACGCACATTGCTGTATTTGTTTTCACCCGTCCTCATTGCTGCACGATGCACGAGTTTGTTGGGTTTTACTTTTTTGAACACAACACCACGGCTATATATACATACACATAACTTACCTATCCACAATAGACTACAATGGCGGTGTCAGCGTTGGTAGACCGAGTCATTGATATCGACTGGTACATATTTACCAGGTTTAAGCCCACGTGAATGGCAAAGCTCGCTTACTGAGGGTATCCCCATGCCAAGTTTCCGTTACCACGCCACTTGCCCATCTTCAGAGGGAAGGAACGCAGGACCCCGCCTTTACAGTCGCTGCCCAGCAGCTTCTTTCAGCTTGTAACCACGGTTGGGATCGAACAGTCGAGAAAGATTCGGCGCCCGCCCCCCAGTGACGGTGGCGACAACGATGGTACAATCAACTGTCGTTCGTGTGATGCGACTCGGAGGAAGGGTGATGCAAGATGCATGATGATGCACTGCCTCCCACGGAATTAATTCCATCTCTGGTATAAAGGACGTCGCGTTGCGTTGACATGTACACAAATACCTATAGTAGCCGTCTTCGCGCGTGAGTTGTAATATATACTGCACTGTATTGTACCAGTACAGCGCTGATGGCGGCGTCGCAAGTCCGAGTCGCTGCTCAGCCTATCGCAATATTACCGTCTTATCCCGTATCGCTGGTGGCTACACGTGACCAGATAGGGCTTGCTGTTTTCTCTCAGGCCTCTCTCTTTGCGTGCTTCTTCTCTTCCCTCCCACCATCCTTATGGCAACCCCTTCTGACCCCTAACCGCGCCGTTACTGCCTGGTTTCTGACCTAAACCGGTGAATACATGCAGTAGAGTACACCGTTCTGGCCATTTGTTTGACCCCTTAAAGGCTCAAACTCGCATGCCCGTGTGTACATTTTTTTGGGAGGGATCCGACGACAACTCAACTGAAAATCAGGGCATCTCAACGGATAAACGAGCCGATGGGTGGCTGACAGAATTTCCACAGGGTTGTCAAAAAAGTGGATGGGACAGCGCCTGACTGAATCCGGAAGGCTATGATGTTTCCGAAAACGTGGGGGCGGCATCGACGCCATGCGGGGCCGCCGCACCGAATGATTCCCAACACGTCGATACGCAAGGTACCACGCGCCAGAGCGGTGGTTCGATGAGGACACGGCCCTGATTATGACCTGATACGTTTGCCGCTAGTTCCCCTGACAGACGCAAATAATGTTTGCGCGACGTGGACGCGTTTGCGCAGGGGTAACTAAAAACACAAAGGGATGTCCTGTAGCGTTCTGGAAAGCCACGCGAGAGCAACTGCATGAACCCACGCGCGCGTTGGCAACAAATTAGAGTGCCAAGTCGGAATGGTGGACCACAGAGGTGGTGATATGCATTTTGCGGGTTAGTCCCGCCGCCCAACTGGAGTGGCGGCAGAGCCCGAGTTCAAAGCCTGGCTGACAAAGCTGACGGCCCAAATCTGGTAATCCCTTTGTCGCGCGGCGCGTGGCGGACCAATTTAGACTTTTTATCCCGGAGGCCGTATATGGAATAGGTTGGCGGAAGGGAATGTGTTCCTCTTCGTACGGTTTGGACTGTCTTTGTTGGCGGACATTGTGGGTTCTGATGGATTCCTGAGATGATAGAAGCGCAGAGGTACTGTATTCTTAGTGCAGGGGGGAAACGGTAGCTAAGCCAGCTGGGGAATAAAGGCGGTAGGTACGACACGACCATCGTTGGTCTAGCGGGAAGTACTCGTCGTTAGCAAGGAGGATCTTCGCAAAAGGTCACGTAACGAGCTGCCAAAACTATGAAGAGTTTCGCGAGCCGACCTGTGTGGCGCGACACATTCTAGCGTAGTGTGGCGAACCCGCAGTCGCGGCCAGCGTCATGATCACAATCAGACAAATTTGAACTCAGTTTGTTGAGGTTTAGACATCACCAAAACAGGAGGACGTTTACCCCGCCCATGACGAAGGTCGTTGCTGGTATCGTGGAAAGCGAAGTATGTGATCATATCCATCACTTAAGTCAGACTTGATGGGAGTCAGTTTGGGTGGCAACATCACCAAGTACAAAGACAATAGGGCGATTACAGCACCACGGCTCGGGTCAATGATTTTGATTGTCTTGCCCTGATCACGTGATGTAATTTATCGAGGCGATTAGATCCAGTTTTTGATGCGAGTCCCACGAAAATAAACGTACCAGAGTCGAGCTAGTCATGATCAAAATGAATGACTCTGGGCGCGTATCGTCTCTCCTGGATCTTGAAGATCGACTACTGTCATTCAAACCCTGTCTCGTTTTTTGGGGTTAACTCCTCTGGTACAATCATGCGCCGGCTGGCAATGGCAAGGTTGGAGTTGGAGATAGGTGGGCTGGTGCCTATGAAGCAGTGGAGTCAGTTCTGAAACAAGATTCAGCAAGGGGAGTGTCAATGACTCGCGATATCGTGTGAGGAACGTGAGCCCAAGATCTGGGATTGAGTGGACGAGCTTTTCCGGAAAAAAACAAAGCTATGCAAGTACAAGGGTGAGGAGTTCTTGGAAAGGCAAGGCTTGTAAAAGAAGCGATGCGTAGCGACGGGGGACTTTGAAGGCTAGGGACGGGCTTAAGGGAGCGAGAGGAAAAGTACAACACAAAGGGATTCTATCTGGTAGGGGGACTTGCCCAAGAGGGCAACAAACGAATACCCAAAACGGCGCGTCCCACGGGTCTGCAGTTATCCATCCGTTGTTCCTCTTCCAGCTTTCGCTTTCCTCGTATCTTTTCCTCTCCTTATATTTAAGTCTTTGCCTTTTTACTTTCCGTACTTTGCTCAGGGAGCGTTCCATCCAAACCTTTCTCATCACACCACACCCATATCCACTCGTCCCCTTCAAATCTCGATATGTTCCACGTTCAAGCTCGCCCAGGACAGCACCACTACGAGATGTACCAGCACCAACACCCCGCCGCACCCCTCCCTAACCTCCAACTCCCGCGCACTCTCAACCGCCCAGCGTTCGCAGAGGTGCAGCGCGAGGCCATCCTCGCCGTGGAGCCCAACCTCGGCCAAGTGCCCTTTGAGTACATACGAAAAGGCCTTCATGCGCGAGGGGATGAGTGCGTCCAACCCAATTCACGTCATCTCTGAACAATTTCGTCTGACCGCCCGTGTTTTTCGCCTTTTTTTCCGCTTTTTATTGCATTTTTTTTCCCGCATAGGCTGATGGCCTCGGTCTCAGCGGCGATTGTACCGCCCCAGCTCCCACGCAACCGTGTCCCACCATCATTCGACATCGCCCCGACTCGCGGCGCCCCACCCCCGACGCACATCCTAGCCGTGCAATCGAGCCCGTCCTCGAAGCACCCCGTCTCAGACTCGGTCTTCCTAGTCCCGACGCACCACATCGTCCTCGCGGCAAACTGCGCACACATCCCACGCATCCCCGTCTCGCGCCCGCAGATGCGCTCGAACGGCAAGCTCGCGGTGCCCGTCATGCCCCTCGTCGTGCCCCACGCGGAGGCCTTTGCCCCGCTCCACGCCTTCCTCGTCGCGCACCGGCTGGACCGGCTCATGAGCGCACTCCTCCCAGTGCCACCCTCCATGCTCTCCGGCGCACGTGCGGGCACCAGCGCAGCCGGCGGCCCCTTTGCCCACATCTCCGCGCCCCAGGTCGCCACTTTTCTCGCCGCGAGCGCATCGGGCGACAAGATGAGCGCACTCATGGCCCTCACGCGCACCGTCAGCGCCATCTGGCGCAACGCGTGCGCCCTCGGCATTTTCGATCGCGACCTCTGGGCCGCCCTCGATTTTTCGTGGGAGGTCATCCTCGGCGCGATGAACATGGTCGCCACCGGCGCGGTCTAGAGAGAAGCATACCCCGCCACCGACCGGGCAAATAACCCTCCGCCTTCATACAAGGTCTGATAGACGCTATATTCTTTTTCTCTCCTCTTCATGGGACCGCCGTGTCGTGCCCTGCCCTTGCCCCGCGGCGCGATGGAACTGGGCACATGCATATCCTTCCTACTACTGCTGTATCTCTAGCCTTTTTTCATTCTCAAACCCCCTCAAAACTCCCTTGACCCTCGTATATACCTCGTCGTAGGATGCTTCCAGTACCCTAATTCCCTCCACAAACAGTTAATCAACCTGACCTCCGAACCCTGACCCGGGTTTCTCCTTACTCCTTCCCAACCCCGTCCCCC
>QFFA01004046.1:0-11803 GCA_003316565.1 Russula foetens | reverse complement strand
GGGATAAAGGGGGAATCTTGCCGAGATACCCTCTTGACGCGAGAGCGGTAACTGTGACACTCAGGTGCTCAGGCGGCGGTACAGTACAGTACAACAACAACAAGAACACAGAGACGCTGACCTGACAGCCCTGACATGTAGCGAGGCGCCATGTTGGAGGTGCCTGTGCGAGCGCTGACAGGGTCGCAGCTAGAAGTGGGGCAGATCTATTCTTTTTTTTTTTCAATCCGTTTCCCGTGAACCTGTTTTAATCAAAATGGGGTCAACACCCCCATCAGTGGCATCAGCCCTGCCTATTCATTTAGCGGTGGCGGTGGTACTCGCAATGCCAAACGCCAACCCATGGCATTTATCCCCGTAAAGGTCCCCCATGTACACAACTACGCTTCACACTCACACGCAACCCGGTGCGATTTCGTCAGTGGCCAGCTATCTCTCTTATCTTTTGATTCCTTCCTCTTTCTGCCTAACGTATCATATATCATATATATGTGCCGTTACGGGACCTCCGAAACGTGTTCTTCTTATCGAAGCGGTGATGGTCGCGCCGCGCGACGATGCGTTTGTTTTTTTCCTTTTTTTCCCACCGTCCTTATCGTCAGCCACGCTACAATTGACCGCCATCCCACTACACGCGACGACGCAGCGGCTCAGCTAATACAAAGGCCAGCGATATGAAATTTCGTCTAAACTTCACACTTCCATGATAGAATGCGCGTTATCGACCCTATCCCTATCCTGCCACGGTCCCGGGCTAACCCTCCTCCGTATCTCGATGTTTTTCTGTGTTGCCCCTAGCCACGAGGTTTGCCCCCTCCCGGAGACAAGGCGATGTTTTGCGGGCACGGTCACCCCGGCTGCGTGGCGCCCCGGTCTCTTACGGGATTTCGCTATCGTGGATCCGATGGCTCAGGACAAAACCACTGGAAGCAAAAGAGAGGAAGTGATATTGAGGGTTCTGCTCTTCGCTCACTTGATCATGTGACAGGACGTGGTGGAGGTGGCGGCGGTGGGGGTCATGATGGTGGTGGTGGGTGGTGGTGGTGGAAATACAAATAGTAGTAGAAATGGTGGAAGTGGCGGAAGGGGTGAGCATAAGACAGATGCACATCCGGAAAGTGGTGTCACCGCAGTTGTTACTGTAGTCCAGCCAGGAGCAGCGCGCCTACGGTGCCGAGAGCGCGGTACATCTTCCCGGCACATCTTCCCGGCAAACAGCGGAAACGCCGCTGCGAGCGCCGTACGCATCGTTGACGCATGTCAGCGCGCTCGCAGCAGCGGGCGGTACGTGACGACGATGCAGGTGAACGAAGACGTGAAGATGAAGTAGAGGCCCGTGCCGAATGGGGCCGAGCACGGGTACGATCCAGTGCGCGCCGTGGAACGTCAAGAAAAGCGAGCCGCAAAGAGCAGCAAGCGGTACGAGGCATAGGATGCTGCATACTTGTCCCATCAAGAGACGGAACTCTGTTGGGGTTTTCCTTTGTACCTTCAGTACATTCTTTGGATGGGAATCCACGTCAGTTCTTTTCCGGCCAGATGGAGACGAAGATAAGGGAAAGATCTGTGAGTTACACTGGCTCCAATAAGGCATCGTGCATAAGCCAAGGAACATTCGTATTGCGATCCCGAGAAACGTCAGGCCTGTTGTACTTTGCAGGCTGAATATGTGTTTCTCTTAGAACATGATGGGAAACGCTTGAAATGTCAAATAGACGATGTCAAGGACTATCGAATCCCTACTGGCGAGATACCTTCCTGTTGTTTCTGAGTACCATAGATTCAGGAGAAATGCCATGTAGTCGAGTGATAGGTGACCTGTAGCGCATGTGAGTGCGGAGCTCGTCAAGAAGCCTGTCATTCCCACAGAGCGCTTGTAATACTTGACGAGCAGTGTTCGCGCCTGGCTGGCGTGTTCCGTCTCTCCATGGGTGCGTAACAATTCGGATCACCGGTATCGCTTCGAAGGCTACGTTTCGACCGGTGGACGATATTTGCCATACGGTCCTCACCGCTCCGTCTTCATTTTCAGGATCACAGGGATATATGCCTCAGGTACAACCTTCGTGGTTTGCTTTTAAGTTGACGAAATTGTCATTCAAGTAGTTGGGCTCACCATGATCAGTGCTAAAAGTGACCGGATTAAAAGATTATAAAAACGTCCACCTCAAATGGAAATCTTGGTTGATAAAACTGGTTGCGTCTCATCATCAGGGCTGTCATTATTCTTCAAGTATGTGCGTTTACTCACACACTCAGTATTGGGCCCCAGAAACGGGCATATTGCGTAGACGGTCATCGGCCTACATCGAAATCATGCCAGTGATTCATGAGACGCACAACAAATACAACAACGGCGGTCCCACGTGGGCAACTTCCAAGTTGGAGAACATGGCGCTGACGTTTCCCCAAGACACATTGAGAAAGGCAGAGCCACGATACCCGCAGATGAACTAAAAAGTCAAGAAGGCGGTAGTGCCAAAAGTCGTACGTCGGGTGAGGGAGCCAGAAAAACATCGGGGGGAGAGTTTGTTGTAGGAGCCGGAGCCGGAGGAAGCGCGCAGAGCATGAGCCGATAACTGAGAGGTGCTGTTGGTCGTATTGTCCGCCTTGCGCGAGTGGTCGGCGCCTGTGTGTGAATTTGTCCATATCGAGGGAAAGCCCTATGCCCATTTATCTCTTTTCGTCGACACTTTCTCTCGACCCATTTCATCCCAGACTCGCGTCCCTTCTCATACCCTACCTGTTATCCAGATGTCTACAAGCAATCAATCAACCGGCCCTTCGACTTCGACCGACAACTTTACCGCCATATTTAACGCCGCCTCAGCGGAGTACGCAAGGGTGACAGGAAAACGTCTAGACTCACATCCTTTTGCCACCCAGCTCGATGCCTGCGATACTCCAAAAGCCGTCTCGGACCTACTTCGAACACAAGCACAGGCTTTCAGTAAATTTCGCAAGGGCGATGAGAAATTGATGGCCGTATTGGATCCAACGGTCCATATCTTATTCACCTTTTCGGCGACGCTTGGAGAAGGGATCGGTCTGGTGAGTCGCCTCGTTTCATTTGGTATGGTTACTCTCCAACATCACGTTTTCAGCCATTCTCGCCTGCCAAAACGATCTTTATTGGCATCGGCGTTCTCCTCGGGGTATGTCTCTCCAAAAGTTCGTTATCATGGATCCGTATGACACCCAACTCTCAGGCCGTGAAGGATGTTGCGGCTAGCCATGAGGCACTTATGCACCTTTTCGAGCGTATCCATTTGTTCCTCCAACGTCTGAACCGTTACACTGGAATGCCATTGACGGAAGATATGACGGAGTTACTCGGGAAGATCATGTCGCAGGTTCTTTCAATTCTCGCACTTTCGACGAAGGAAATGATGGGCAGGCGAATGGGTGAGTTGCATTGTCCGGCCATGCCATTCTTTCCTGGCTGACTATGGCGCAGAGAAGATCCTGAAGAAGCTGGCTGGAAGGACAGACATTGAAGATGCAGTTTTGCAGCTGGACACGCTTACGAAAGAAGAGTCTTTAATGGTAGTTGTCCGGAATTTGGAGGTTACTCACCGTGTGGATGGGAATGTTGAAGCCACCAAGGTGTTCACGGAGGATATTGATAACAATGTCAAGGCGACCAAGGCTCTTACTGAGGATGTCAGTGACAATGTAAATGCGACCAAAGCCCTCACCGAGGATATCAGTGACAATGTAAAGGTGATAGATCATGACCTGAAGACAACCAAAGACAGTATGTAACGTCTTCTGTCCCGTCTTCGTACATACTGACTTCCCATCGTCCGCCGAAATAGCCACAGACGAGGTTAAACGTTAGTCACTTCTCATCGGTGCCATCGTTGAACGGTAAAGCTAACGTACGTCCACAGGAAACCAGTTACAAGAGAAACTCCGATCATGGCTCTCTCCTCCAAACCCTTCCATCAATCATAACACCGCGTGCGAAATTCATCATCGTGGCACTGCAACCTGGTTTATCCAAGGGAACACATTTCTGGAATGGCGGCAGAAGGGTCCTCTCTTGTGGATTCGTGGAAATCGTAAGCTTGTCCCGCACTCTTTGTCTATGTGCCTGCTAATTCTTTCCCGAATTCTTAGCAGGTGCGGGGAAGAGCATCATTTGGTATGCGGCTTCTCGTCTGTTCTGTGATAGAGAATTAATATGCCTGATAAGTTCGGCCATAATCGAGGAGATCAAGAAAGTCCGAGAATCCATGTCGGGGTTAATCGGATATTATTACTTCGACTACAAGGACACCTCGAAGCGCGACATCCGCGGCATGTTGGCGTCACTTCTCTTCCAACTCGGTTGCAGCTCCGATACTTGCTGGAATGTTCTTTATCGATTGTACTCTGTCTGCAATAATGGCTCCGAGCAGCCCAGTAATGCCTCCCTCGTAAAATGTCTTGGAGACATGCTCGAACTGCCAGGACAACTTCCTATATTCATCATCTTGGACGCTCTAGATGAATGTCCAATTACGACCGAAACACCGTCCGCACGTGAAAAGGTGCTAGACTTTGTGGAGGAACTCGTTGGTTCGGGACATTCGAATCTATTCATGTGTATCACCAGTCGCCCTGAGCAAGACATACAAACCGTCCTTAACCCTCTGGCATCGGCATCACTCCGCGTCTCCCTTCATGAGGAAAGTGGTCAAAGAGAAGACATCAATAAATACCTCTGCTCCTTCGTTCAGACAGACAGAGCAATGCGGAGATGGAAAGAAGAGGACAAGGAACTTGTTGTCAACACGCTCTCCGAACGAGCCGGTGGAATGTAAGTCTTCTGCTACGGTACCTATCTCAGGTTATTATTACTGACAATCTTCACAGGTTTCGGTGGGTGTATTGCCAACTGGACACACTTCGTCGATGTATGCCATCAAGCATTCGGAAGGCTCTGAACGAACTCCCTACGACGCTAGATGACACATATGAACGGGCGCTGCAAGGAATCCCGAAAGAGAAGCGTCAGCATGCGCATCGACTTTTCCATTGCCTGGTCGGGGCGATTCGACCGCTTAGTGCCGAAGAGCTCGCAGAGATATTCGCGATCGATTTTGACACAGATGCGATATCTAGCCTCATGGAGGACTGGCGGCCCGAACATGCTGAAGAGGCTGTACTTTCCACGTGTTCGACTTTGATCTCTGTGATCGAGGACAAGGGTAGAAGAATAGTTCAATTTTCTCACTTTTCGGTCAAAGAATACTTGACTTCTGATCGCCTTCGGTGTTCTGAAGTCGGAAACATTTGCCATTACTACGTTCCCCTGGATTCTTCCCACACTATTCTCGCGCGAGCTTGCCTTGCAACGCTGTTGCAGTTAGACGAGAATGTGGACAAGGATCACCTCAAGGCATTTCCGCTGGCATTGTATGCTGCTCGAAATTGGGTGAAACATGCGAAATATGAAGACGTGTCATCACGAGTTCAAGATGCCATGGGACTGTTCTTCAACCCAAGGAAAGCACATCTTGCAGCATGGGTTCGGCTATACGATGTACACCAGGATTTCAAAGTACAACCCCCCAATCTTTTCTTATTCAGACGACATCCATCACCGCCCGGGAAAGCTGCTTTGTACTATGCAGCAATGTGTGGGTTCAGCGGGGTGGCCGACCACCTCATCACGCACGCAGACGATGTCATTCTCGAATTTCGTCGTTCGGGTTATCCGCTACATGTGGCATCGGGCGTTGGGCATATCGAAGTCGTACACTTGCTACTTCAACACAATTCCGATGTGCATGCCAAATTGACAGAATACTATAACTGGACTTCGTTGCACATCGCATCAGCTGGTGGACATGCGAAAGTCGCCAAGCTCCTCCTGGAGCATGGGGCTAACGTCAACGCACTATCCACCAGTAACGGCACACCCTTGACGTTTGCGTTCCAAAACGGACACCTCGAGGTTGTGCGGTTGCTCCTTAGTAATGGAGCCAATGTGCACATCCAGGATACATACCATTCTACCGCATTCCAGAGAGCTACCAAGTCTCAACATCTCGAAATCGCACAGTTGTTGCTGGAGCACGGTGCGGAACAAGTGTAGGAGAAGTGGCAATATCACAGAATCAAATATTTTATTCTACGTGCCGTTAATATCCCACTTCATTTCGGATTACTCAAGTCTTTCTTTGGGCATACTGTACTTAGTATACATACCATGTACACATTGTTGACGGCCGCACACCTTTGTGAAAGAAACACTCTTGACAACGACCTCAATGGAGACATACAGCAGCTCCATACCTCAACCTCAAGACACAATTCACGTGTTTGGGATGGTATGTGCATGCGTGGGATATCGTGGACAAGATCTTGTCTGCGAAGTCGAATGTTGTATGTGTTCGTGGCTGCTTTACATACACTGGCAGATAGCATGGACTCCAATGTGTAGTAGGAAATGGGGCATAATTTTCCCGGATGCCCCACCGGTGAATATTAAAATAAAATAAAAAAGAATGTTGTATACTCTAAAGTTGCGTATGAGGGGAGTCTGTATTTGTTGTGTATGTACTCGCACTGGTAGACGTTATTAATAATCTCCAATACAAAAAAAACAAAGTGAGTCTATATTCCCCACACCCTCTTTGCGCGCACGGGAATGATCTGACTGCGTACAGTCAGGGCTCTATGATATCTCCTAGCTCCTAGACGTCACCCTTGTTACGAGGTTTCTCTTGACTCAATATGTGTCACTGAGAACCTGCGACATGATCCTCACAAAGATGGAGTACGTTGTGGAAATATATAACCTCCTATAGCCGATGCGCTCTTTTTCTCACTTCTGGTCCCACCAAGCTCAAATGGGCGTACTGTGTCCATACCTTAGAGACCCTACCTGCGACAGCTGGTTGTGCTACCCTGCGATCTCGTCGTTGCCACGTCACAACTGCCTCCACCGATGGTGGCGCGGCCCGCCAGTGGCACAAAAGACAAGGTGTCAACGTGTTGTCAGGAAAGAAACCCATTTCGGACCATTTGTGGGCCTACAATTTTCTCGGGAGGATGGATTTTCCAACTAGCGCCATCGGTTACACTGCATCGGTTTTGTGCGGAACGATTTCCTGTTCGAAGCGCCAAAAACTATCTCATGGCTGTAGGAATGCGTCAAGTGGAAGGATAGCGGCAGTGCTAGTTTCTTTTCTCCTTTGGGAGATTCCATCTTCTCGGAAATGGGATGGCCATGACCTTATGAGGTGCAAAGTACTCGTTGGCGCTGACCATATACCCGGAGCATGGGGGACTCGGTTTTAAGGTCTTCTTTGCCACTCTCTGGAATAGACCTTCCTGAGACTCCACAGAGTCCTATCTCAACAACGCTGAAAGCCAACCACATAGCAGAACCCAGTCAGAGTGGGTGACCGTGTCACGCTAAGGGCCGAGCCAAATGCAGGCGATCATCGGTACAAATAGTGGGCGTTCATACCGAGAAGACGAATATTTTGTCTAAATCGCATAGGAAAATCTCTGCCCTTCAGTACATTTATAGGGCTGTCCGCGCGATCTGTCTCTGCCAAGTTGGTCAGGGGCGGAGAGAGAAAGAATATATTCTGCGAGCAGATGCCTTGGCCTACATGTCCCAAAGAGGTGCACTGCAACAGCCTTTTGTTCTTCGAAATGAGCTTCTCGTCTACCTAATACCTTGACCCACCTTCAGATAGGACTGACGCCTTCTCCCAGTCTTTCCAACTGTCCTGACCAATGACCACAACTTATCAAAACGGCTGCTATTCGACTAATAGCTCTACCGCAATTCTTAATGCTGACCCGCTCGCCGACGTTGCATCCGTAGATTCCTGATAATGGGCCCGCGACAAGAGCACCGAGGCCAAGCCCAACACTGGCGTCGAGGATGGCGACTTCCTCGTTTACATGGAATCATCTCTCCACGGAAAGTTCCACGAATGTCGCCTGAAAATACACATATCACAACCTATCAGCACAGCATCCTTGTCGAGGAATCTTCCATCGTGCATGGAAAAAAAATAATCGCGACGCACCATGGAGAAGCCCTAGGTGATGCAGATCGACGTGCTTGAGATGCAAAGCATGGAATGCCACCGGAGTACGAGGGACAACTCTTGCAAGTTCTCCTCGGCGTAGAGTGAGGCTTATTGGGCGCTTGCAGCGTAGGAAGTGGCCGCCGACTCGGATGACGATGGTGGCGACGGTGGGGGGTCATGGTGCACGGTGCTTGTGTCGCCAGTGGTTGTGCCAAAAGTCGCACGTCACGTGTGGTTGCCAGAAAAACATCGGGGTGAGGTGGTTAGTTCACGCTGTGTGAGTTCAGAGGTCTGTGGGATGAGGACATCTTCCTCGCCTTGCCGAGGCCGCGGGAGGGGTTTCATACCCAAGTGAGGACAGGTACTCTGTGCGCGAGGCTAGTTCAATGGGAAGACGGGAAAACGAGAGGGCAAACGCTGATGTGGTTGCCACGACGATGACGAGGAGACAAGGTGCTGAGACACCAGGGAAACTGAGGAAGGTGGACAGCGGGAAGTCTAAGACAAAGGAAAACAAAGGAGTGTACGAACGAGGGCTTGATTGAGTCCATATACAATAAATTTCCTTCTAACAGAGATGCCTTCTAGACTTGCGATGGGCTGTACGCGACGTGGACTAACGGATTTTTCGAGTTGTCGCGCATTTGTGGCGTCGGCCGACGTGTCTTGGGCGATCCGCGTGTCTTCAGCGGTAAGGATTGGGGTGCGACTCAGCCTCACCGTGCGAGTCGCACGACGAGGAGGTACTTGTTTGTGTTGGGATTAAAGTGGCGAGAGGATGGTAACGAGGGTGGATGAAGGCGAGTAGGAGGTGGGGCATCATATCATATCATGTCGGATGAGGGTGAGGGCTTAGGGTTTAGTACGTTTAGTAGCAGTTGTAGCAGCGGGCGAGTTGAAAAGAGGTGAAGCGGGAGCGACTGCATAAAACTACGCTTCACACGCGCCCGGCGCGATTTCGTCAGTGGCCACCTATCCCTCTTATCTTCTGATTCTTTCCTCTTTCTGCGTAAACGTATCATATATATGTGCCGTTGCGGGACCTCCGAAACGCGTTCTTATCGAAGCGGTGATAGTCGCAGCCACGTTACAACAATTGACCGCCATCCCACTCCACGCGGCTCAGCTAATACAAAGGCCAGTGATATGAAATCTCGTCTAAACTTCATACTTCCATGATAGAGTGCGCGTTATCGACCCTATCCCTATCCTACCACGATCCCGGGCTAACCTTCCTCCGTATCTCGATGTTCTATGTAGCCCCTAGCCACGAGGTTTGCCCCCTTCCGGAGACAAGGCGAAGTTTTGCGGACACGGACACCCCGGCTACGTGGCGCCCCGGGATTCGTGGATCCGATGGCCCAGGACAAAACCACTGGAGGCCAAAGTGAGGAAGTGATATTGAGGGTTCTGCTCTTCGCTCACTTGATCATATGACAGTACGTGGTGGGTGGTGGTCGTGGGTGGTGGTCGTGGTGGTCGTGGTGGTCGTGGTGGTGGAAATACAAATAGTAGTAGAAATGGTGGAAGTGGCGGAAGGGGTGAGCATAAGATGCTGATGATACAGGTGCACATCCGGAGAGTGGTGTCACCGTGTTCCAGCCAGGAGCAGCGCGGCTACGGTGCAGAGAGCGCCGTACATCTTCCCGGCAAACAGCGGAAACGCCGCTGCGAGCCCCGTACGCATCGTTGACGCATGTCAGCGCGCTCGTAGCAGCGGGCGATACGTGACGACGATGCAGGTGAACGAAGACGTGAAGATGAAGTAGGTGCCCGTGCCGAATGGGGCCGACGCGAGCACAGGTACGATCCAGGGCGCGATGTGATACGTCGAGAAAAGTGAGCGCAAAGAGCGGCAAGCGGTACGAGGATGCCACATACTTGTCCCATCAAGAGAGGGAACACTGTTGGTGGATCTCTACCGTATATTTCTTTGTACCTTCAGTACTTTCTTTGGATGTAAGCCGAATCCACGTCGAGACGAAGATAAGGGAAAGATCTGTGAGTTACACCGGTTCCAATAGGCCATCGTACACAAGCCAAGGAACATTCGAATTGCGATCCCGAACCCGAGGAACGTTAGGCCTGGACTCTGCGGGTTGAATATGCGGTTCTCTCGGAATATTACGCTTCGAATGTCAAAATAGAGGACGTCAAGCATGCCAAGGACTAACGAATCCCTACTGGTGAGATACCTTCCTGTTGTTTCCGGGTACGATAGAGTTAGGAGAAATGCCATGTAGTCGAGAAATACAAGACCTGTAGCGCATGTGAGTGCAAAGCTTTTCAAGAAGCCTGGCATTCCCACAGAGCGCTTGTAATACTTGACGAGCAGTGTTCGCGCCTGGCTGGTGTGTTCCGTCTCTCCATGCGTAGCAATTCGGATCACCGGTATCACTGCGAAGGCTACGTTTCGACCGGCGGATATTAGGCAACGACATTTGCCATACAGTGCCCACTGCTCCGTCTTCACGTTGAGGATCACAGGGATATATGCCTCAGGCACAACCTCTGTCGGTTGCTTGTAAGTCGAAGAAATCGTCATCCAAATAGTAGGGCTCACCATGATCAGTGCTAAAAGTGACCGGATTGAAAGATTGTAAAGTGTCCACCTTCAATGGAGATCTTGGTTGATAAAACTGGTCGCGTCTCATCATCAGGGTTGCCATTATTCTTCCAACATGTGCATGTACTCACACACTCAGTATTGGGCCCCAGAAACGGGCATATCGTGCAGACGGTCATCGGCCTACACGAGATCATGCCAGTGATTCATGAGACGCACAACAAACAATACAACAATGGCGGTCCCACGTGGGCAACTTCCGTATTGGAGAACATGTCGCTGACGCTTCCCCGAGACACATTGAGAAAGGTAGAGCCACGATACCCGCAGATTAACCAAGAAGTCAAAAAAGTGGTAGTGCCAAAAAGTCGTACGTTGGGTGAGGGAGCCAGAAAAAAGAGTTTGTTGTAGGAGCCGGAGGAAGCGCGCAGAGCATGAGTCGATAACTAAGGCGAGGTCGTGTTGGTCGAATTGTCCGCCTTGCGCGCGTCGTCTGTGTGTGAATTTGTCCATATCGAGCTTAAGTTGGGAAAGCCCTGCGCCCATGTCTCGCATTTCGTCGACACTTTGTCTCGACCCATTTCATCCCAGACTCGCGTTCCTTCTCATACCCTACCTGTTATCCCGATGTCTACAAGCAATCACTTAGCTGGCCCTTCGACCTCGACCGACAACTTTACCGCCATATTTAATGCCGCCTCAGCCGACTACGCGAGGGTGACCGGAAAACGTCTAGACACACATCCTTTTGCCGCCCAGCTCGATGCCTGCGACAGTCCAAAGGCCGTCTCGGACCTACTTCGTTCACAAGCACAGGCTTTCAGTAAATTTCGCAAGGGCGATGAGATATTGATGGCCGTATTGGATCCAACGGTCCACATCTTATTCACGTTTTCGGCGACGCTTGGAGAAGGGATCGGCCTGGTGAGTCGCCTCATTTCTTTTGGCATGGCTGCTCTCCAACATCACGTTTTCAGCCATTCTCGCCTGCCAAAACGATCTTTACTGGAATCGGCGTTCTCCTCGGGGTATGTTTCTCTGAAAGTTCATTATCATGGATCCGTCTGACACCCAACTCTCAGGCCGTGAAGGATGTTGCGGCTAGCCATGAGGCACTTATACACCTTTTTGAGCGTATCCATTTGTTCCTCCAACGTCTGAACCGTTACACTGGAATGCCATTGACGGAAGATAT